>WAAB01003131.1:124150-214836 GCA_013389865.1 Piaya cayana | reverse complement strand
CTCCAGCTGGATTTAACTCCATTTACCACCAATCTCTGGGCCCGGCCATCCAACCAGTTTTCCACCCAGGACAGCGTACGCCTGTCCAGACCAGAGGCTGACAGTTTCTGAAGCAGAACGCTATGAGAAACTGTGTCAAAGGCTTTACTAAAGTCCAAGAAGACTATATCCACAGCCTTTCCCTCATCCAAGAGTCTAGTCACTTGGTCATAGAAGGAGATCAGGTTAGTGATATGATATGATATGATATGGGAACACGATATGATATGATATATGATATGATATGATATGAGAAGAGAACACAAAAGATAGATAGATATGTTAAGGGAACACAAATTTGTTGCAACTGTTGTTGCAACTCCATACAGCTACAACTCAGAAAACAGATCTTGGAGCTACTACTGAATATTTTCCAAAATCACTGATCTGCTGTGCAACAGCAACCAGAAAAGCCAATGAGGCTCTGAGCATCATCAGGAGAAGCATTGAGAATACTGTGTTTCAAGAAGGACATGGTAGTGTTAGAGAAGATACAGACAAGAGAAACTACAATGATCAAAGGGATGCAGGGTTTGCTTCATAAGGAGCAACTAAAGTGGCTGTGGCTCTTCAGTAAGTAGAGGAGGAGATGGGCGGGGAATATGACTGAGACTTAGAGAATCACAAAGGCATTAGGTGAAACAAATGCAGAACTGGGCTGTTGACCAGATCCCATGAAGTACTGGCACTGGAGATGCTCAAGAAAACTAGTAGGAGACCAGCTTAAAACAGAGAAATGAAAGCACCTCTCTAGACTGTGTGTGGTGAGCATCTGGGATTGCTGTGGGATGCTGTGGAAGTCCTGTGGACACTCAGCAGGTCCAAAGGGAAGAGGGGAGTAGTCAAATTCAGGGTCTGCAGGTTCAAGCACACATGTTCAAGGGAACAAGCAAAGCTGTGTACCCTCTAAAAATCTCTTACATACAGTTCTGAATGCTGGAAGAGTATGCGGAAGTGATATGATAGATAGTGGCAGTCATGTGCCACCTCTGAGAGATGGACTGTCATTCAGAACCCATCAGTAAATTCATATATTCTTAATACATAGTATAGTAAAGAGTATTTGGGAGATCTCATTATGACCAGTCTATAAATGTAAGCAAGGGAACACTTTATTTATTCCATAATCCACAAAATGTAAACAAAAAAAAAAAGAAACTGTTTTGCACATTCCAAATTCATGGAATTCACTGGCAATGACATGGAGTTAAGTAGGTCATCCAGCCCAGACATAAGCCTGTCCACCAATTAGGGCAACATCAAGAGAAATATTTGTCAGTTAATCCCTGAAGACAGGAAGAGATTCCTTCTGCGTATAATTTGCTAATCACAGTATGACTTGGGTTGGTTTGTTTATTTTCTGGCATAGTTATTCTCTTGCCTTTGTGGAAGAAGGGAATTAATTCACAGTGTATTGCTGTCACTTCCTACAAGGGCAAAGACTTCAAAGGGCAGGCAGTGGAAGGTAACTTCCATAAATGCAAATGCATTTACTTCTGCTTCCTTAACTGTGGTAATTAGGAATTCAGGAAAGGTTGCTGTGTTCAGTTCCTTCATGCACAGATTTTGGCTTGTAAAAGAAAGATGGTGGACTTCATTAAGCAGTTATATTTGTAAGCTTCCTTCATGTAAACTTTTTTCTTGAGACTTTATCCAATGGTCATGTCTACCAACTGCCACATCTCCTGTTTCTTATTATTATCTGCCATTATATGGAGTCATTTTTATTTTGCTTCTATATTAGAACAGCTTGAGGACCTTCATGGCCACAGCTGAGCTCCATACTACTGAAAGACCATGAACCATGACCAGTAAGATCTCCAGTAGCACAAGTGAAGTTCTCAGTCTAATGGTTTGAAAATATTTTCTAATTGCAAAACAAGAATGAAGCCCTACGTTGTGGCAATGTGCATGGTTTTGTTTGAATATACTAATTGTTTACAACTTTTTACCCTGATAGAAAGCCCAGGCTTTCAATAACCAAATTTATAGCGGTTATAGGAGGTCATTGCTATTTTCTCTCTAATTCTCCAATGATCCTAATCTTGTATTTAACAAGATAATGTAAGTACTAAGGTGACACTTCTAGCCACTGTATAAAAGAGCCTTTTCTTTTAAACTCTGAGCTTTGAATTTAATAAAGACTTGAAGATTTTGACATGTTTTGCTGTTCTGTTTTTCTTCTCTTGATGAGCCTCCTATTAAATGTGGATATCCTACTCTGAGTCTCCTGATGCGGGGCTTTAGAAGAAGATACAACATTATAATGCTGCCAAGAGATATTTCTAGTGCTGAATCTCTAAATTAAAAGGGAAGACTGAAAACTCACCTACCTTATTACTTCCATGTGAAGTCACAGCCATAAGAAATGTTTTGCTGGAAATTTGATTTAGAGAGACTTTAATTACTACTGACATTTCTGGAAGACATGTAATTTTTTTCCCCTGTAGCCTCAACAAACTTGTACTGTTTCTGCAAAATCTGAGCAATCTGAACAAAACTCAGCAATTCCAGAATCCTGCAAGGGGAAAATGCATTACAAAACCCACTAAATTTTAAATACTTTATATTATAAAGCTACTCTCCTACCCTAGACAGCATCCAAAATTCCTGAGCAATCTGACATGCTTTTGTGTCAGTTCATACCTAGATAATGCAGCAAGACAGTCCACACATCCTTGTGGCTCTCTGCAAACGCAGGAGCTTTGGATTACAGGATATACCACTTCTGCAACATTGTTATTTTGCAGTATTGATGTGCAAGGCTTGTGCCAGGACCTGACTGACAGCAATAAGAGTCCAGTTCAATTTTCAGAATTGACTAATAAAACACTGGCTTGTGTTCCTACCCAGAAACTGGGGTAAATTATATCAGCAGTTCCTCAATGACCTAAACTTCCTCACTTGTGAATGATTAATAAACTGGCCTAAATAAAGAGAAAAGCATAAAGGAAGAACAGGAAAATCAATACATTAAAATACTTCATGGATCTGTCTTATTAAACTCTTCTCTCCATTGGATATCAAGAGGAGGGACTGTCCTACTTCTTTAGATATCAGCCACTTCAAGCTCCTCCACTAACACAGAATCCACCTGCTTTGACAAGAAAGGGGGCTGAAACTGCAAAAGTAAATAAAAAGAGCAGCAACACTTTCTTTAAATAGAAACAAATGAGGTTTCTCTGAAAGGGATACAGCATTTTTATCTGTGACATATTGCAAAATTAGTCCTGTGGGACAAAGCTAACAAAAAGAAAATATGTTTTTAAACTAAAGAGAGAGGAAACTTCCCTGCAAGCCCTTCTGTACACCTATAGTAGCAAAAATAACTGTATTAATGAGAGTGGGAAAGTAGTGGCTCCAGCAGCAGTGGAACAGGTGCTAAACATGCTTGGCTCTGGTAGTGGTGGGTCATGCCTCTGTATAATGCTCAAATACAATTGAAAGTCTTCAGGCTGCTTATCTCTGTCAAATCTCTCCCATGATCACTGAACCTGCTGTGCAGGTAGGGGGAAAAAAACCAACAAAACCAAATAAACAAAACCAGCAACAACAACAAAAAAAAAAACCCAAAACCTAGAGAAACAGATTGGAAAACATGAAAAATCACTTGAAATCTCCAGGAAAGCTGAACATATCCAGAAACCTGGAGAATACCTGGGAGACTGAAAGCAGCCCCTTGCTCTAGGCCTGCAAACAGCAGATGCCAACATGAATGACATCAGAGGGCTCCTTCAGTTTTTAATTCTGACGTTTTTACTATTTTTCAGTTAACTGCAGGTGTGTTTTACAGACATGTGAGTGCTATTGCTCTGTGTTCACAGAGGGTGACAAAGAAAGTGAAAGCAAAATAAATTGCAACCAGCTTAAGACTGAGAAACATATTCTTCAATGTTGGCAATAAAACCAAACAGAAGAAAAAAGAAGTTCATGTTGGCAACCTAGTTATCAAGAGAGCACAAAGGTAGCCCAAGTGTTGTAGTGGTTCAGCCCAAATGCAGATGAAAGAGTCACAGAATCATAGAATGGTTTGAGTTGGAAGGGACCTTAACGATCAACCACTTCCAACTCTCCTGCCATGGGCAGATGAATTCATTTTGTAAAGTCACAAGCAATGTCACCTCTGAATTCCAGAAGAAGAGGAGCAAAGGAGGCTGGTTTTGCCTGAAAAGATCTTAGGAACAGCCATAATTTTAAAATTATAAGTCCAAGATCCACTAATGTCGGGGCATAGACTGCAGGCTGTTGCACATTATCAGCCATCAGGCTCCAAGTAATGCAAACTATGTAAGGACTTCAGTTTTACAGTGTGACTTTTCTTTTTTTTTTTTCTTTCTTTTTTTATTCCTTAGCTCTGGGAATGCTCATGATCAGGATGCGATGCTTTGAAAGACAAGAGCACTCCTCAGCTACCCTTCAATAAGAGCACCAGGTCAGGGATAGAGGGTGGGCTGAAAGTGTCTGAAAGATAGTGTAGAGACCTCCAGATACGTTTCTTGGAAGCAGAGTCACTCATAGAGCAAGGACATGTAAATTGAAGTCTAATGGGACAAAGTCTCTTCAGCGTTTACCACCTTATGCTCAAAACTGCATGTGACAGGACTCCAGATGGTGTACAAATGTGAGGAGGGTTTGCCTGGGCCTTTTCCTGCAGTGAATTCCCCAAGCAGCTTTTAAACTCAGAAAAGTCCAGGCTTATTACAATACAAAACTCTACTGTCAATGGAGACAGCAGAAAAGTACTGACTGGGGTTGCAACACTAGAAAGAGGGGAGCAAAGGAGATGTTGAGAAGGTTATAGATTTGGCAGGAGTAGCAAATACACAGTCAAGCTTGTGCTGTTTTTTCAAGTACCTATAAGATTTCAACTGTCTTTATATTGAGTTGGAGTAGGAAATGTTCCCCTAACTACTTCTCAGCATCTCAATAGTGGGTTGGGGTTTTTTTGTTAAGAGAGAAGTTTCTTGTTTTAATTAAGCTCTAAATGTTGGCTTCATGACAGGTTCTCACCTCCTGACTTCCTTCCATACTTCCTTTCTAAAGAGATCTCCCTCTAAGCAGCCTCACAGTGTCTTCATCTTCACATTGTAATACTGTGGTAATTGGAGCTTTACTGAGTTCAAGGAAATCTTCTGAGTGAAGTCATAGAGGTTAGTGTTTTAGCCTCCTGCTTTTATTTGAAAGCTTATTGATAAAAGAAACAGATTTTGACAATGTGATAGCCGTAGATATTTGAAAAACTGTCTCCAAGTTTCCTTCGTTAAGTGTTCAGTACAGTCTCTTATTTTAGGAAGAGAGTGACATTGTGGATAGCCAGTCCATGGATATGGTGACAAGTAGGTACTGTTCAGCTTACATAATCATGCACACACTGTCATCAATCTAGTTATCAGGCCCAAACTGTGGCTAACCTCATATATTTGAATCTTTTTGGCAGTTATTTTTTTAGAACAAGGATCTGTCTTTTCTATCCTTTACAGTAGTGATTCAGACAAAGTAAAGTGAGTTGTGAATTTGAAAACCAAAGAAATTCAGTATTATCAAAAGGAAGCATAAACTTAAAGGTCTTTAGAAACAATGTCTTCAGTTTCCTCTTATGAAAATTGCAATCTCAGAAAGATAAATCCATCCCAGGTAAAATGGGCATCTCCCAGTGCAGCTTCCTGTGTAGACTGTTCAAAATAAAGTGCTTTGGTAGAATCGGTAATAAACTGGTGCTGGAAGGGGCACAATGAGAACAAAAGAAAAGGTGGATGTGCTTGCGATAAAAGCCAGCTGACTGGGAAGCCAAACAAGTCTTGAGTGAGTCATAGTCTGGCTGAGAGCTATACCAGGTGTTAGTGATTTTTGAACCAAAAGATTTGAACAAGTCAGGCCAGGATAGGGATGGCTGCCGGTCTAACTTCTGCCTTAAACATCAGCTGACATGAACAGAAAGACAATGAAAGATCAGCTCGGGTACAGTATTGGAACAGGAATTAAGAATTAATGTTTTATTTTCCAGTAATGATATCCAAGGATATGTAATGGTGTTTAAATAAGGGAGTCTGTAGAGCAGGCTTGTTCATATGTCTTCATAAGATGGTTAATGGTGGAGACCAAAGACAATTTACCAGCATATCTTCTAAAAGCTGTTTAATTCACATAGGAATTGATTTGAGACTTGAAAGTCTTACAATCCCTACAGCTAAAAAAAAAGTCATTGCAAAGAGTACAAAGTATGTAAATGATCTTAGAACAATTGCAGCTCTATTTCTTTTACAATATTATTTGCCAATAGTCTATGAATTTTGAATTTGTTCCAAAACCATTTTCAACATAATTGTAGCATAATTTTTATCAGCTTGCATCATGAGTATTCATTGTTTATTTGTGCCATATGAATATTCATTCAAATTTGCAATGACGTCTGTCCCTACCGACTTGGCAACAGTCATATAAGCAAAATATTCATTGAATACCTGTAATATTTAAATACACCTTCAGTGTGAAGTCTACCAAGAGCATTGCAACACTGAGAATGTTTTTCTTCCAGACAGTCTCAAAAGTGATTATGTGTATTTGATGTTTGACTTTTGATAAAACTTTATGAAACCATCATCCTCAGCTTGACACCTCAGTGCTATAGCACAGGCTCTAGTCACAGATTTGTGTAGCTGTTGAAGTTTGAACTACTGATTTAATAGTTTATTCATAAACTGAATAACCTATAATATACATAATTTACAATTTGATAAACCATCTTGTGTTGCCTGTAGGCATGGCTGTGTTGTTACACACTTATGCAAAATGCAAGTTTTCAACTAAGTTCTTAAAGGCAATGTTAGCAAGGGGATTTTAAGATAATATAGCATAATAAGGATTATGTGTTGATTATGTTTAATGCTGATGATTCTGATTTAATTATCCAATATCCTGATAGAAAAAAGTAAAAATGGAAATGGATTTCCAAATGAAAATGGATTTCAGAAACAAGAACATTTCAGTTTTCCATTACCTTCTGTCTTCTTACTGTCTTTACATTTTTCGTTTTATATTTTAAAACAAGGGAGAAGCTAACTAAAAGTACATTTGTGTGTAATACTTTTTCTGCTGCCTTCACATTTTTTTTTGTCTCTCAAACCCACAAAGAAATCATAAGATAATTGTGATACTTCTCTTCTGACTTTGAATTGTTAATGGCACACAGACACTCAGCCTCATGCTAGCCTTTTCAAGAACATTTCTTATCTGGAAAAAAGTGTTAATAAAAAGATAGTAAAAATGATCCACAGATATTGTAAAGGACTAGGAAGTTTTGAGCATTTATTTGATAAAATTTTCAGGCAGTACATTGTAGACTTCTCTGCAGAAAGTAATTCTAGACCTATTTTCCAGTTTGCAGTTTCCACAATTGTTTAAGTGGAATAAAACCTGGGAACAGAATAAAAATAAAGAAAAGTGGAACTTCTTCACCTAGGTTTATACTTAGTGTTTGGCAGATTGAGAAATTTATCATGCAGCTGGAATGCTGAGTTTCTGTTTTCATAGTTGTTCTGTGTGTGATGAAGTATTTCTAAACCAGAATATTTTGGATGCAAAAGAAATGTTCTACACTTCCCATTTTATACCATTGGTTCACTTTGTTGGCTGTTTGGTCAAAAGAAAAATCATTAAGCCTTATGGCCACATTTGTTGCTATACTCTGCAGATAAAAAGGGACAGTAAACATGGCTTGGCTAACTCTTTAACATGATTTACCTTTTACCTGGATTAATGCAGCATATTGCTTAATATCCTGCTCCATATCCTGCTTCATCCTTAAAGCAGTAGCAACTGGTACTCAAAGTATGCAGTGGATCTGGAACTTACAGTCAGATGTCCACTATGTGTGGAAATTATTGTGTGTGTGTATGTATGTATATACATACATAAATATAGACATATATATATAAAAATGGATATGAATGTCTGTGTGCACATGCATGTAGAAGCAAATGTACATGGATATTCTAGATCTTCAATAAAATAAAAAAACCAATCCCCAAATTAACCACCTAATACATTCCACTTAAGAGTTTTCATTTATTTCACTTCAAATATTTCCGTGTGGGTTTTTTTGTTATGTTTTGGTTTTAAAATAAGCAAGCCATTTCCTGTCTGAACCTCTCTCAATCACGTCATCTTGCCAGACACGACACAATCGCTCTTCTTTATATTCCATTTCATGTTCTTTCTCAAAGAAGCACCTCTGCCTCCTCCAGAATTGTAGGGCTCTGACAGCTGTCTACTCTGAACTGCTTTTTTTTTTTTTAACTTTCTTCCAGAAATACAGCATTCCTGGCAGTCCAACACCCTGTACGGTGGCTACTTTGTAGCTTTAAATTCATGTTTATGCTCCACAAATGTTAGTCACATTCTCTTTCTCGTGGTGGATCTCTCTATGTTATCTTGGGCAGGATGATGAATTTCCCCTGTGGTGGTTAATGGTGAACTCACAGAGCCAATTCATAAAACTGAGGTATTTGTTAAAAGCAATGATAGAGAGGTACAGTTGCACTTGTCTTTCAGCAGTGTGTACATTGACTTCAAATCATGACTTTCCCAGACTTGAACTCTTCTCCACAATTCCCAGCTCAGTAGCTGATTTGAAAAATAGCTTGTAAGGGCTTGGATTTCTCACAGTTATTATACTATCAGTGTATCACTGTTGTGTCTCTATGGCACTACTATAAAACCACAAAGCCACAGTAATATGCACTGAATATTTTGCAATGGGGCAACCAGCCTTAAGACAGCATCTCAAAAGCATTCTGCTGACCTGCACAATTATCACGGTGTTGGCAATATAATCTTTATTTTAAAAGCTTTGCTAGAAATCCCATCAATGTTCCTCCTTCCAGTAAATAGAAATGCCTTGGAGGTAAGTCTTTCATCTTCTTTTCAACAAAATTATTGGACATTTGGGCAATCTTTTATGTATTGTTTTATGTGAGAGAAACGAGCCTCGGAGAAATTGATTGTAAAATATGAGTAAAACCTGCCTGAACTTGTGCCCTCCCACTTCTTTACTGACAGATACAAGCAAAATAAGCAAAGGCAAGACTGCACTCCTGAACTTAATTTAACCAGCAATGTTTGTACACAGAGCAATAGCAGTGCCCAAACCCTTCCCTTCTCCAAAGAGAAAAAGAATACCCCCATCCCTTTGAAGTGCCCAAGGCAATTTGCTAAGGGTGGGCAGAGAGTAACTTCTCCCAATCCTCCCACAACTGTACTGAAAGAGGCAGCAAGCTGGCAGGCAGCTCAGATGGACCTTTCAATTAAAAACCACAGGGTATTTTTTTCTGGAAATAAAAGTTGCTGTGTTTTACACAGTAGCTAATTCTTCAAAGCATGTGTTCAGAGAGGTTAGTAAAATCTATTTCTGTGCAAATGATGTGAGACTATTGCAAAGTGCTGAAAAAATATTTAACTACAAAAGAAGTCTCGGGTCTCTGTCTTCTCACAATTATACCAGACTCTCCAGAACTTCAACTGACTTAATAACTGTCAAGAACTGTTTCAACAGTTTTGAGCATAGGGTCAAAACTGCAGAAGATAATTGCTGTGGTCTGAGTGTGATACCTTGCCGTAACAAGGATGTTTAATTTATGGATTATACGTGAGCAAGAGAAACTGTGACTGTTTACCTTGTCATGCAAAGACATTTCCTGGCATGTGCTGCTTCCCAACTCCTCTTATTGCTCCCAACAGGGTTTGTTCAGAAATTCATTGTGGATTTCCTCTGCCTTTGTGTATGATTCTTGTTTTGGAAAGGCACCGTGATATTGAAGCATTTTCCTGCTATGAAAAAGGAATATGACCCTGGAGAGCAGGACCGGGGCATACTGCAGGGCTGGCAGGTTAGTCTGAGTGCTGTAGTTTTATGGTTCTAGTTATGATCTTTGCAATCTTGACAGTCCAAATTTCTGTCTGTGATGTTATTATGAATCTGTACACAACATGCATTAAGTTCTACTTGGATTGGATAATTAACAGCATCAGAATTCTAAGCCATCTGCTAAAATAAAAACTTCTGTACCAAATATATACAAATACACAAACTATGAATATATACACATGAAATATATAAATGACAACCCACAAATCTTTAATAACACTGTTTAGACACTCTTTAAAAGTTCTTTACTTAATTTTATTTTCACTTTATATCTGAATATCAGCTTTAACCTTGGCTTTCAATGTTTTGGCATTTCTTATTTAAAAAAAAATATGAATTTGTTTTAATGTTAACAGAGTTAATTTTGGTTTGTCATTTGAATCACAGAATCATAGAATCACTAGGTTGGGAAGGACCCACTGGATCATCAAGTCCAACCATTTCCATCAATCAGTAAACCACGTCCCTGAGCACCTCATCCACCTGTCTTTTAAACACTTCCAGGGAAGGTGACTCAACCATCTCCCTGGGCAGCCTGTTCCAGTGCCCAATGACCCTTTCTGTGAAATATTTTTTCCTGATCTTAAGTCTAAACCTCCCCTGGTGCAGCTTGAGGCCATTCCCTCTTGTCCTGTCCCTTGTCACCTGGAAGATGAGGCCAGCTCCCTGTTGTTTTTTTCCATTAGAAAGGAAATCTTGCTCTTTAAATGAGGTTTTTATTTATAGATTCTAAGCCAGGTGCTGTAAATAGACATGGAGATGGTTTAGTGGTTGATAGGAATGGTTGGACTCGATGATACTGTGGGTCGTTTCCAATCTAGTGATTCTGTGACTCTGTGAACCCTCCACCAGACACAACCTCTTTGCTGAGGCAGAGGTTCCTTTAATGGATCGTGCAGCATGGTGCTAATTATGCAAAATTTACTCAAATCTTACCAGGAAAAAAACTCAAACACCTGTGGGTGGCTGTGGAGAATCAGTTACCTTTCCTGCAGGTTTCTTATGGCTTTGAATCAGGTGGTTGCTGGGGGTTTTGGGCTTTCGGTTAAGAAAGTAATTTTTTCATGCCCTAGGCAGCAAAAGCAACATCCAGACCATGTCCCTAATTTGATATATCTGCACGTGTTTCTAGCACTAGAGGTTCTTCTGACTTGGGCTGTCACTCATAACATTTTGACCAAGGTTCAAATCTTTGCAAAGCGCATCACCTGTAGGAGACATGGGCTGATAATGTGTAGGTACAACACCTCTCCTTAGTGATGAAACAAGAAGCAAAGGTTCAGTCAGATGGACCTATCCTGGCTGCATGAAAACAGTGATGGTTGTTAGACCCACGAGGGGCCACTTCCCTGGAAGTGGGGTCCTTAACAGCGTATGTTGTATAATTCTCTTTGAGATAATTGCCATTTGATTATCAAAAAGAGAAAAAAAAAAGCTTGGGGACCAGCCTATAATACATTGTTTCTGTACTCAAATAGTATCCTCCTTGAGAAGAGATGTTGCTTGCTATATCAGAAGTTTTGTGACTGAGGTACTAATCTCTAAGAGTGGTTTCTGTTGGAAAAATCAGCAGACCTAGT
This sequence comes from Piaya cayana, assembly GCA_013389865.1. NCBI lineage: Eukaryota > Metazoa > Chordata > Aves > Cuculiformes > Coccyzidae > Piaya > Piaya cayana. The sequence goes on along the minus strand of WAAB01003131.1, from coordinate 203,295 downwards.
TAAGGGATGTTAGTTAAAAGATGTCCCTTGAGCCAAACTAGATGAGACTCATAAATAGGGGATAATTTGAAATATTTTCTTAAACTCAGTACAAAAATTTCTCGTCCTGTGGTCATATATGTGAAAGGTTCAAAATTTCAGGCAAGAACTACTTGTACTAAGTGTTATATTTTGTCAGCATAATATACATCCCATGTCAGAGAGAGGACTGCTTGGTGAGCCTGAAAACTATAAAAGTCTCCATGGAGAAATTACAACCTGCTTTACTGAGCAGTGTCTAATATTACAACTGAGCTAACATAAAAGCAATAAAGGAAAATCTTACCACATCAGTATGCACCCATCTGAGCTGTAGTGCCCTGAAATGCCAGATTTTCGTCATAATCTCATCTCTTGATCATGTTCACTAACAGTCAGAAGAACGGTGCAAAATAGGAATGTCATACAGAAGTTTTTCAGGTTTTAAATATCATGCCTGGCATTTGAGTTCCAGGGAGTGAAAAAAAAACCACCCCCGCTTTAAGCAGAAATTCCACTCCTTTACCTGGAAGTGATAGAGGAAAGGAAAATGAGGGCTATGTTCACCTTCAGGGTACAGAAGCACATTTTGCACTTCAAAAACTGAGCCAGAAGTTAGGACTCTGATCCTAGCAATAGCGCACAATTCTGTGCATCTTAACATCAACAAATGGTCTCACTCTGTTGTGAGTCTCTTCATGTAGATAGTGGTACTCACATGCAGAAACATCTGCCAAATCAAGCCCAAATGATCAGTGGCAATAGTATCATGGTATCTGTAATTGCTATTTCTCAGGTCTAGTTCTAAAGACCAGAAGGCGGGCTGGAAATGAGCAAGCCTGCTGTCCTAATTATACAGTGAATTGCACTATCAATCACTGTATAATTGTTTAAATCATAATAAAATAAAAATATTTACACAACCTTTTTTTTTTCGCCTGAAATGTGTCATATTGTCATATTTCATTTTTTTCCTCACTGACCCTGAAAGTTGTTTCTTTTTCATAATTTACCAGGCCTCCACACTCCTTTGGAGGGAAATAAGTGATCTCAAATTGGGAAGACTTTGACTGTTCCTATTTGCTGATTAAAACTGAAAAAGGTCAACCTCGACTTTGGTGAAGAAAAAAAAAAATATTAGGCTTTTATGCGGTTCTATTTTTGTTGTTGCTAAAATATTCTAAGTATGCCTCCAAAAACTCCTAAAAGTGAAACTAACATCTGGTGCAGGCACTTCCATGCCAACATCTAGCCTCATGGCAATGCATATTTTAGCCTGAATTTCACCTCAAAATGAAAAGGCAGAGGGGACAGCAGTGATTCAAGACCTGTCAGGTTATGCTTATCTGTCAGGTTTCTTTCTATCACTTGCCAACTAATTAAGGTAACCTTGTCAAAGAATTGAATTAACATTCTAGTGAAATGACAGTGCTTTAGATGTTCTGGTTAGAGGTTATCCCATTTCTCTTTTCTTGGCTGCAAGTAGCTGTTGCACACATGCTGTTCGCTGCCCCACTGAAATTATTTTCCATTGCAGCACTGACACATTGCAACAGTGATTAATCTTTGCTTTTCTTCAAAAAGCCATTTTTTTTTACCTCTGCTTTCTTGTTGAATTTAATGCACAGTAGCCAGGCAAAACAAGGGCTTGACAGCAAAAGAATTTGAGGAAGAAAAAACCCACAACATAATGAATCAGGATACAGTGCCCAGTTTCTCTGGCTTTACTACAAACATACTGTGCAGCCATCGGCTCTTTGGAAGAAGATATATTTCGTGAAAAAAGATCATGGATAAATTTTTCACAAGGAACTTATGTTTGCTAATGGGATCTTCTGAAAATATCTGTCCATGAACATTCTATTTGAAAGTATTAGAACATCGAGCATTTTATAAAGTCTGTTAAATGCCTTTTTATGTTTATCTGTGTGCTTTGCATTACCTTGATTCTTCATCCATCTTTGCTACTTACCAACATGTGGGGCAAAATCACTGAGGTAAATCCATTGGGTGGGCAAGAACATATCCTATTGCATATGTGTAACCCCCATTTTCCAAGCAATATTAACAAACCTCTGAGATCTGTCATCTGTTTAAGACAACTAATGTACAAGTGATAGCCTAGGGACTATAGGTAAGTTTTCTGCCAAAAAGCCCCCAGAACTAATATCAGATCTGGATTGAACAATGAAGTAGACTTGTTTATGAAAAACTCAAGTACAAGATAGGAACAATCAGCTGAACAGTGAAAATATGACAAGCAAAAAATGAACCCAAAGATATAGTGTCGGCTGAAAATGGAGTTAGCAGTGAATTTTATAGCTTTCCAGGAAGGGGAAGACTCAAGATACAGAAAAATATCATTTGCAAGTTCATCCATGCAAGAGAATAAATGATAAGGGATACAAACACGCTTATGATAGACGTAAATGAGGTATATTGGAAATGAATGCTGGATTAATTAGCAATGCTTGGAGTGATTATTTTGCAAAAGTACCCCATAAAGAGAATGCAAGAGAGGATTTAAATCATGTAAATCCAACTGGGATGAGATTGGCTGTACTTAGAAGGAGCAAGTCATAAATGCAGGTAGGGAAATGAAAGTGAGGGAAATCTCTTGATGAAGTGCCAATGCATTTGCTGAAGTGACTTGTTATGGAAGGCAGGTTTGATTGCTTTATTGCTTTTCTAAGTCTGAGAAAGTACTAAACCAATGTTGTAAAATCTTTGCAGAATATGTGTTTAAATGTGGAGAGGTATTAAGCTTGGCACAAATTATCCAAGTGACACGGTGCTGCAGAATATGAAGACTTGGCATAGATTACTGGAATCATCTGCAGAGAAACCAAAATTTAGAGGTGTTAGACAGTTTCATGGTGGGGAAGATTGGAAAGTGTGCTATACGTATTTTCTTGGAAATTAAGAGAAAAGAAATAACTACTGGAATGGTCTTTGTAGAAATGGGAAAGGCACATGATTATGTAATGAGAACAAGCAAGTTAGTTTGGTGAACCTTGTATGTGCCACTCCTGCCAAAAAAGGTGCTCCAAAGTGAGAAAATATGAAAAGAACTGCTGCAGCATGTGCTGTTACTTAATGAAATTCACAAAAGCTTGTGATGTCATATTAGCTACATTTTAAGAGTGGCAAAATTTTCTTACATAGGCATAAGTTAGGGTGATTGTTAAGACTGAGGCCTCCATAGGTGGTGAAAGGCAGCCTCCACAAACAAGAGCAAACGACAACACCTTAGAGGAAACAATTCTAATAGATCTTTCTGATCACTTTTCCATTGCATGTTAGCTCTGTGGTGTAAGTGCAGCTCATACAGACTCTGTTCTTTAATGTTAGTGGTAAATCAGTGTACTTAAATTTCTGTAACTTATGTGATTTTGTTGATCAAATGTTTGGCTGCTCTGTGAAGTGAAAAAAAAAAAAAAAAGGAAGGAATGGGGGATTTTTAGTTCAGGTTGTTCCAGTTAAAGGCATGCAGGGGGAGCCAAAAAAAGGCTGAACTTTATTTGAATGACTTATATGCACATCAGGACTGTATTAGTGGAATAGTTCTGCAACAACAGTGTAAGAGACAATTCTAGAAACGTCCATAGACCTTACATTCAGACTGGGTTTAGCAGCAAGTAGATTTGTAGGAGAAAATTTGCTACAGATGTGCTAAAGAAACCTGCAAATGTTGCTAACTTAAACGAAGGAACACTTCATGACAGAAGAATTTTGATGATTTTTTTTTTCTCGTCTCTAAAATATCTACCATTATCAAAAAGTACTATACCCTCTGGGATTACGAAATACAGGAGAAATGTATTTGGCTTCTTAAAGACAGGAAAATAACCTGTGTTATAGAGATATTCAGTTTCCTCATCTTTCGGTAGGAAGAGCACAGTCTGTACATATGCAGGTATATATATAGACAGGCAGCAAAGTGACTCTTTGTTTCTTCCGCCTACCTTTTCAAACAGTCAGAGTTTGGTTTCAACACCTTCAGTCCTCAAGTTTACAATGACTTCAGTCTTGTTATGACCATCAGTGAGTCTGCACCTTAAATCCTTGATAAGACAGATATCGGATTGTCCACTTTAGTACTTTTACTGCTAGGCATAAGGGACTGAAGGCTGGACCTAAAAGCTGGACTATTCATTTGAAGAGTCCATAGCAAGCATTTATCCAGTCCTTTACTCATTCTACTAAACATTGGGTTTGGGATGCTTGCTTTTTGCGATGTTGTTTTCTGTGTGGGTAATCCATGTCCTCCCAGCTCAGCTCTACAGATACAGCATGGTAGTTAAGTATTAGGTGTGCTCCCAATGATTTTGTTGTATAGATGTCTGTTGGAAAGTAAAAGCCTTTGAAACAGAAGTCTCTCTTCCATTCGTCAACCCTGTGACTTGCTACTGCCTTGTTAATTCTCTAGGATTTTATATATTATTTTGGTCTCTGCAATTATTTTCTCTAACATTAATCTAGCTTACAGTTGGTATCAAAATCCATGGATTTTGCTCACGCTTTTTCTGCAAGAAGAAGCAATTCTTTAATATGCAAATCAGAGCAGCAAAGTTGGATGAATTTAGTTAGCATGCCCTTGGAGGAGAGAAGGGCTTTTATGAAAAGCTCAAGGTTATAGTTATGTTCCTAAGCATGATGAAAAAGCTACTTAACCCTTTAGAACAGATAACTAAGAAGATCACTTCATCATGAAAAGGAAATTTTTTCTTGTGTAGGATATTAGCAAAAAAAATGGGAAACAAATTAGTGGGAGGAATGTTAAGCAGAAACTGAACTGTAATTGTGACAAATGCTGCAGCCCTGTCTTTCTCATTTTGTTGGACAAAACTCTAGTCAACCTGGTAAAACAACTTGTCCTCGTAGGCACATTGTAGGAATCCATCTGGAAAACATATTGACAGAAGTTGTCTTTCTATGCTAATAGGTGTTAGCATTGGCAAATAAAATTTTCTTGAGTTAAATTGTTATATAAGATTAGTGGACCGTAAGACTTGAAGCCTGGCATAAGATATTACCATACAGATTCTTCACAGTTTACAATACAGACCCAGGCAGGGAATTTTTTTCTAGTGAGTGTGGCTTTCTTCAGGACTGAAAAGCAATATTGACTTCCTGAAATTTCTAAAAACTCTCTTTAATAGGTCCCTGTGCAGGTGCTTTTCAAAAAATACATATCTAGGTGAAAAGGTCAATTAAAATGGATGTTTGCCCTAATTCAGATCTTGTTCCATCAGACTATGTCACGCCTGGGAAGTCCAAAAAAAAAGAAGAGATGCTCTCTGCAATGCAAAATGTTTATTGACTTTGATTGATTGGATGAACAGGTGAATTCTGGTACAAAGCCTTACCGAGGATGAAGTGCTCTACACACCCTTTGATGTAAATCCAGTGTTAGGATCTCATTTTCAATTTTATGAAGACAATTAAGACAGTTTTATAAAGAACAGACCTCCAGTCTTTATGAATTGATCACACATCATACTTGATGCTCCTGGAAGCAATAGAAAGCCCATTAGGCATTATTTGATTATCACTGTAAGGCATAAATGTATTCAGTGAATTAATAGAAATTGCAGACAAATATTTTGTTTTCAGAAAAATCAATATAATCCATATTGTACTACTTAGCTCTATCAACTCTGGGGAAATCAAATAAGTAAATAATGAAAATCAATTACCAGACACATAAAAATAACATTCATCATCCTTTCAGGGGACAATAACAACAACCTAAAGAGCACAAAGAAGAAAACCAGTGTTTGATCTCATCTTTTCACACTGAAATCTGTCTATATTTTAAAGCATCTGTCCTCATCGGTCAGCTTCAGCAAGCAGTAGGCAATGGTCCTCTCACCCTGCTTTTAGAGACCTGAGATCAAGAAGAAAGGCTGAAAAATCCAAAAGCTCCACCCGATCAAACACTATACTTTCACTATCTCGTGCATATCCCATCAGCTGGACCTAGCATCAAACAAGGTTTTTGCTCCACAGGCTGCCGAGTCCTTTCCTATCATATTCCAGCATGAGGGAATGACATGTGGCATTTTCCTCTCCTGGAAGTTATTTCTTCATTAATTGAAGTTGGATCCTGCATTAACAGATGTGCCCAGGGAACTTTTTTTATTTCCAGGGATGTAAGCCAAAACCAAAGTTGAGCAGTTCTGTGATTTTGACAGCTGAGAACTAACTGACACAACATCTTTATTGATGTTTGACGTCCTTACCTGTAAACTCACAGCTCTGGGTGTGCTAGTGAGAAGCAACTCACCTTCTTGTGAGTTTTCATTCTGTGTTGGGCACTGATGATATGCTGTTTTACAGATCTTGGGAACTGTCTGTGCTGCACAACAGCCACTTGACAACGCTTCCTGATTCTTCATATAATTTTAGCAAGATCTTTCACATACGAAGAACAGACACAGAAGCACTTTCAGAGCTGTTTATCCTTCCATAAGCTTGCTAGGTCTGAGAAATATCAGGCAGGGTCTCATTCTGTCCAGAACATCCTCTTCTGGTATCCCTCCAGTGGGGAAAATCAGTATCCCCCTTACATATTTGACATAAGCCAAGATAATATCCAGTCCCTGTTATTTTCCTTTTGGTTGTTTGGCTTATGGGCACACTCATGTTCTGTAATGCCTTCCAGGTGGCCCTGGATGCGTCTCATGTCCTCCTTTCCTCACTTAGCACATGCTGCTCATGCCTTAATCTACAAGTGTTTAGTCAGTTATACTTTATCCCTCCTATATTTGGATGAGTATTTTTGCTCATGCTGACACCACACAATTGTGCAAGGCTAAGCAAAACCTCAGCTAAGACGTATAAATCCTAAGATACCAAAGAAAAATGGATAAGAGGGTTGCTGCAAATTTTTGCAAATATTGCTAGAATGGGTTCAAGAGCACACAAATCCAGACATGGTCTGAGTCTTAATACATCCTGTTATTGTTATAAATAAAGCTTAAAACTTACTATTAATACAAAGGCATAATTTCCATTAATATTAATATTATTATTGTTGTTTGACAGCCCTGCTGACCTTGGCCTATCTCTGTCCCAGTGTCTGAGCACAGTGAAGTCTTGAACATCGGCAGGTCTCCTTAGTTCTTGTGCCTCTGCAGCCACTAACCACTCACAAGACGAGTCACATTTCTATCCAGCCACGACCCAGACATGGCCATTCACTAGGACTGCAGCAGAGGACAAATTGCTCCAAAGTCCTTGTCATTTTGATCTCCTCGAGAGAGTGGCCAGCCCATCCCAAGCAAAGACACTGAAAACACATAGAAAAGTACATACCCAGGTTAGCAGGTGGCCATCCAGTGTTGTGTGTTAGACTTGACAGACTCAGTGCATCTCTGCCTCTCCCATAGGCATGCTGCCCTTCATTGCTGCCCCACAATATGTTACGCAGTGATTAGGGGATCTTGCTTTTCAGAAGCCACTTTAAATGGTCTCAGGACCTTTGTTTTGCAAGTCTATTCTGTAACATCAAACTGGTTTGTCTTCATTAAGCATCAGTTAACTTCAGTTCCTGGTGGCAGTATTTCTTATCTTGCTTATTGACCCAGGTACAGCGACTAGTCAAGTCTGTGAGTACTTGGTTGGCAGTAATGGGAGTAGAGGGTACATTTAAGCAGTTTGCTAATAAAACCCTGGTTTCAGTGTCCTTCAAAGGTATGGGGAAAAACATTAAGCTGACAACTTTCTTTTGCACTCAATAAGCTAAATTTATCTCTTTGCCATTGTTCATCCATTGCTTTAAACTATTTTATTGAAAGGGAGAAAAATTGATAACCCAAAATAGAGAGGAACACAGCATGTAGTTTTGCCCCATACTGTGCCTTCCTCTGCCAGCTACTCCAGCCAGCTCCACTAGCTGTTTCTATTATTTCACCTTGCCACAAAATCCATATATTACTTAGGACCTACAAAATCATTTTGCATAGAGGACACTCCTAGAACAGAATTTTCACTTTACAGTTGACTCCAAAAGCCATCAGCAAAAAATGGTGTTTGATGGTTTTTTTCTATAGAGTGTAACTTCTGCATCCCAGGATTGGCTTTAATTTAGAGCAATTACATACCCCATACACCTAACTGGCCTAGCCATCCATGCACCTATGTACCCACAGCTACAAACCCTTCTCTGTTTTACAGAGAGTTGTCTTTTTCAGCAGAAATGGCTTCCAGAGACAGTGAAATGACAAATAACAACTACACCTACTACAGGCCAGCCTACTGCTCACTACAGAGATCTTTCACTCCAAAGCATGCTCATAGAGTACTTCTCCCTTTTCTAGCACATTTTTTCCTCTGGAATACTTTTGCAGATTGGATTAGTTTAAGGCATCAGCCACTAGATCTTTCCATATGGCACCGAAGAGTGAGTAGCACCTGGTATATCATAGCTAATAGTGTCTGAAATGCCCCATACTTCCAGTGGGTTTATTGAAGCTGAAATTGCCTCAAAGTTTTCTTGCTGTAACACAGTTCATCTTCTGTTACCTTTTAGCCAAAAAAAAAATCACATAATGGAACTATGTTGGGGCCCACACACCAAAAAAAAGAGAAAAAAAACCCAACTAGGATATCTTAAAATAGTTTTATATACTCCTTGTTCCAGGCAGTGATTTATTTCAAATAGCAGGTTGGGGTGGTCATATCCCCTTTCTGCTCCCCCAGCCCTGTGTGGGATAGATGAAGGTTTTGGAGGAAGGACCAGGAGTTCTGTTGCAGCAAGATACAGAGATACAGACCTGGTGTTTTTTCTTCCCAAACACAGGCCTGTTTGCTGATATTTCATGAAAATATTGTTGACCATATTGTGAGGATTCATCATGCCTTGACAGATGGCCTTACAAATGGTAGTAAGTGCTGTGAGCAAGTCACAGAGTAAATCCCTGGAAGTAAGAGAGTCCCAGTCTTTCAGGGATAATTCATTATTTCTGGACATGGTATTGGAAACACAATAAAAGACTGTCTATCTAGTTAGTTTCCCACTTTTTACATCCCTTTGTTCAAGTGGTGAGGCTTAGCTGTGACTGAAGTTGTTCTGGTTTATAAAACTGCTTTTATTATTTAAATCAAAGTTAATACAGCAGACAAACACCAGACTTAAACTGTGGCAAGGCAGAGACATGATGAGTGACAGCCATCATTTGACAGTTCATGAAGCAGCTCCAAAATCCTCCTGTCTTTTAACACCTGTTTAACTTCCATTTTGTTGATTTCCACAGTCATTAATTAACTACATATGCTAAGCACACTTATCCTGATAGATCTGGAATTTCACAGTCTATTAGAGTACATAATTTGCATTTACATCAAAGTGTTGTCAAACCAAATAATTATCTTAACCTACACATATACATCAAATTTTAGGAAGTCAAAACAACTTGTCTCCTACTCTACTTTTCAATCATATATATATTAGCATCACTTTTCTTTTTACTTAGTCAAAACACATTCCACATATAGTGACACCAAAAATTTTATTGCCCTAAATTCTAATTGTTGAAAGTGAGAAAGCAAGCCAAAAAAGGCCTAAATCTCAGACTTTGATGTGCGAAGGTTAGCTTGGCTTCCTCCTGTGTTTAGCAACAGTGGCTTTAATTGTCCCTGTCTCTGGCTTACAGCTCTATATTTTATTGCTAACTAGACATTACGGATGCCCATGTGCTGGAATAAAGCTCTTCTCTTTGCTGGAGGCTGTACAGTAACCCGTGGGCAGCACCTGCTCACTCAGACACTCTGTAGCCTCCTGTTCAAACACCTTCATCTTGTCTGCCCAGACCTGAACTTTGCTTAGGGGTGTGAGCTGCTACCTGGGCTTTAATGTGCCTGCAAACTAGGCATATTTTAGGTTTCCAGTTTTTTTTTTAATTATTATTTTAAAATTTGAGAGAAATGCAAATTTTATTCAGGATATGTAATTATCAATTTCTACTAACTTGAGATTTTTTTTTCTTTTCTCCATCACAGATAAGCTGAGAGTGCAAAAGCAGAATGAGTTACTGACGTGTAAGTGCTGGCTCTGCACCTGGGTTTTCATAACTGGAGTAGACCATAACAACTGCTACAATATTAAAAAAGAACAAGAGAGAAAAAAACCCCAAAGAAACAGATGACCTCTTAAACTATACTAACTGAAGGCAAAGCAAAAAATTGAACTGGAAGACCCCGTGGCTGAGCTGCAGCAGAAATGTAAGGCAATGGGGCTCAGTCAGTGCTGCCGTGCTGGCTGCATCACCTGCAGCGTCCCTCCCACTAGTGCTCACTCCTTTGCTCTGGTACCTGTTGTTCCCTGCTACTGAGGTGGCCATGGACTAAAATGCTGCTGCCTGCTTTTGCTTACGGTTGCTGTCCCTTGGCCCCAAGCCCACGGCGGTCTTGCGGGTAGAGGGCTGCCCCCCTTGCTGCCACAGTTTACCCTGCTCAGCCCCACAGCTGAGGACAACCCAAAGTTAGTGGGTCCTTTCCGATCAGCTTTTGTACCACTCGCACTTCTAACACTTGACTGAGTGCTGGCGTGTCTGTGTAACAGGAGCCTGTTCTTTCAAATGGACCAGCCTGTGGTAGCCAAGGTATTAGAAGTGCTCCTTTCCACATTTTTTTTTTTTTTTAAATGTGGCTGTTATTTTGCATGTTTTGATTTGCTTAATGCTGTTACAGTGCTTCAGTGAGTGACCACTTCAGTCACATCCAGAGACCCTGGGCAACACAAAACATCATTCAAATATTGAATACCATGCAAATTCTCCTCCCCTCCTGCCACCGCGATAAAAAGTCAAACCCAAAGTAACATAGAAGAAAGTTTGGGGGTATTTTTTGAGGGAAAGAGTGTAAATCTTTTCTTAAAGGGCCTTGGGCTTCTTATGGGAGATGTTAGGCTTCATACAGTAGATGGTCTCTTTTTTCCTCTACCAGTTGATGTCAAAGAGGGATAATAATTGATTGTATCTGTACAGAGCAGTGTGAATTCTCTGCCACAGATTTTCTCTTCAGCCTTGATGTGTTATTGTCTTGATGTTATTGGTTATCGATATTTTCTGCCTATATAACATTCATGTAAAATAACTAAATTATATAAAAACAACCCCTGTAGCCACTGGGCTATGGACAAGTTAAAAGGCTTATGTGAATTTGTATATTAATTGATTTTGTACAATACAGGGAATCACCAAACCACAGCTGTTTTGCTTTCCTAGATTTAGTGGCAAGCATCAGATTGTGCCTGTCTGGAAAAGAAGGGTATTTCAGTGTCTGAAACTACTCACGTGACTACTGAAACTAACTGTAACAACCAGTCAATACAAGTACTTTTTATTTAAGTCACTCTCTTAAAGCAGTGAAAATAAAATTCAGAGAGCCAAAGGCTTTATAGTAAATTCTGACAGACAGATACTAGAAAATAACTTGGGTATTTTTCCTCTTTTAGCTACTAGAAGGTTGCAGCCTTTGGTGTGCTGGTTAGGACAGCTGTCATGCATTCATCCTTCTTTGAGAACGTTCCATCAATTCTTCACCTATTTTTACTTTGGGCCATATCCATGGCTTGGTTAAGCTGATGGAAGGCTTTCAGGGGACTTCTGGGGGGGTCTTTAAAATTAGGTACATGTAGCATGTACTTTCTTTTAGCAAAGCAATACCCATGACTACAGAGGAAGGAAGCTGCTTTTAAAATTGCATTAAAAGTACTAAAGTGAATTTGACTGGGAATTAGATTTAAGAACAGTGCATTGGCATGGTGCCTTTCTAGACTACTGTGCCTGGCTAGCACCAGTAGTCATGCGTGTACCTGGCTGGATTGTGGTGTGCCAATCTTTTGAATGATGTGGCCCCATTGAGATGGTGCAAAACCTCACGGAGTGGATGTGGAGAAAGAACTTCAAGTGCTTGTGTTACACGGATTTGTTCCGTTTGGCTGCCAGAAGAGTGGAGCAAGGTCTCCTAACCCAGGTGTATCAAAGTATGTGATAGTCACTGCTTTTCTCACTTGTCTTTTTAGAGTAGCCTGAAGGCAGAAAGTCCCCTCCCCACTCCCACAGGCATCGGCTGCAGTCTTCAATCCCCTTGTCTGGGGGTGAAACTCAAATCTCCCACTTTTATCGTGAACATCTGAAGCTGCCTTTATGCCACTATTTAAAAACTCACTGGTCCTCTGGAAGACAGCCAGTCCTGCATAGTTCTTCATCAGATGCCAGTGTGCCTCTGGCCTTCAGAGAAAATGCTGGGCTTGGAATTTCAAGTATTCAGAGCCTCTTCTTGGTAAGTCCAGCCCCAGCATTAACATCATTCAGCACAGGTGGATGCTCAGCCACACACGTCTATCGGATATTGCTCAGCTGATACTAAAGGGCCTTGGTGGAATTTTCTCCTATGTGTACTGTGTCCATGTACCCACTGGGAAGACCACATGTGCTGTTGAGGATGGGAGGGTGGAGAGGAAAGGGAGTTTGCAAAAAAAAAGCCTTTATTTTGGCCTGTCTAATGTCTTTTTTACCCAGTCTTTTATCAAGACTCATCCTCCTCCTCTCTTCATAGCAGTAAGCAGTCATTACCCTCATACCTAGCATCTGCTGGCTGAAGCTGGAAGTGCCCAATGGTGACCTGTGATTTCCCTCTTCTGCTCCCTCCTAGCTGTCTAGCACTAAACTCTTTGTGCATCATGTTGCATCTATTAAATGTTCATTCTATTATCTTCTAAGTAATATTTGATGATGTCAGTGCATAAAATCTGTCAGGCCCATTCCACCGTTAGTAATTAAGGGTGTGTACCTGTCTTCAAGCACAAGCTCCGAGTGTCTGTATTTTTAGGCCCCTTGTTTGTTTGTCTCCATCCCTCCCTCTTTTTTCACTGCTCACCATGATATAAGAATGTTAAACTCAGAGCTCTTTATGCCTGCTGGCAGGAGAGGATGAGTAACAGGGGTGGAGGCGTTGAGAAAACTTCCCTTGCTGTGCACTGGCTTCCAGAGCCTGTGCTGTGCCAAGGTATGAAAAAATAAGTCAGCATTTCTGATATGAGTTGCAAGGCTCCCTGGCAAGGCATTTCTGCAGGCTAATGCAACCCAGTCCCATGAAAAAGTTTATTCCCGAGCTGTAACACACACTGCACTCCATGGTTCCAAGCAACACACACATAAATTAATGGCTTACTCGCTGTTTCTTGGCTGCCATCTACTCTATGTTGGGGCCAAGATCGTGTTTCTTACGCTGTGTTCCTATCCAGTGGCACCAGCCTGGAGCTTTTGAGGGTTTTTTTACAACTGCAGATAAACTATCTCTCTGAAAGCAGTGACAGCTGAGTTCTTGCAGCCATAATTAGCGGTGAACTGGGTGCGACGCCCTTCTCTAAAATACTTCTCCCCTTCGCTTGCTGTTGCAGTATAGGTTGTGCTCATAAACCTAATGGAGAAGGAGGTAGTGAATGACTTGAGAGTTGAAAGTTAGCTGATTAATATTTAAGAGAAATAAATGGTAGGGGTTTCTTGGCTGTGTGAAGTTAAGCATCAATTTATGGAGTCAACTTCTGAGTTTAAACATAGTGCACTATGACCAGCGATTCTCCACAATACAGTAGGATTTATTAATAGAAAATATGTCAATATGAGTTTGCCTTTGTACATGTTAGCAACATGTACAGTGAAACACATTTTTGTTTTCTCAATCTATATTGTTATAGTTATTTTGTGTTATCTCACATAACCATTTATAATTTGGGCTTAAATATGTTATTTGTCAAAATGTACTTTCAGTGTTAATATACCTTTAAAATCATAGTTTATCTTTTAAATATTGAATTAATTTTTTTTCAAATCAATATTGCTCATATTAGTGCAAATTTGTTAATCTCGATAGGTTACCCATTCCTTCCAGACCATAAACAGCATTTAATAAAACAGTGAGATTTATATAGCTCTACACAGCTGAATAAGATTCTAACATGAAGCTTGTTAAAAAAAAATCTGACATTTTACAGTACATCAATTGCATTTTATACATTTTTTTTGGAACAGTTTTGTTTCTTCTCTATTTCTGTGTGTGATCTAGTACAAGAATGAAGGGAACAGCAACAGGTAATGATACTTTCCTCAATATTGAAAAGAATGCATCAAAGAATGCATCAGATATATATCTTGTTCCATATGGCAGCAGTGTTGGATTTCCAAGCCTGGAAAAGAAGCCAGATAATTAAAAATCTTCTCAAAACTTAGTAGAGCAAGAGGGAATGGCATCAGTCAGGGCACTTGCTGCTACAGAAGAATGGAAACAAAACAACACAAACTATAGACAAGAAGTATTTTATGCCACTTCGTTGATCCAGAATCTCTCACTTGAGCAATGGTCAACATTTGACTCTTAAGTAATTCCTAAAGGGAGCTGAAAGGGGACAATGTGGGCATTTCAGTAGTCTGAAAAATGGAAATAAATCCAACTTACAATAACCTCCTGTTCTAAGAAATTTGAACTAAAAGGCAGATCCCTTTGGCCTGTCACAATACTGCACCTGGAGAACTGTGCCAGCTTGGTGATTATCAGGCAGTCAAGAAGAACTTCAAGTTACGAGTGACATTCTTTATTAAAAAAAAGCTGAAAACGTGCTTTGTTCAAAATAGCACTGCAAATGTCACTTATCTTATTAAAATCAATGTAATAAATAAAATATAAACAACCTGTGTCCAAAACTATGAATAGTATTTTTATCTACCTCACTATACATCTGGCCCACTGTGCCCCTCCCACCCACCCTTTCTTACATTTTTCTAATTTTTTTTTTTTGCATGCGATTTTTTTCCCGTTTACTACAAAGAGCAGATAAGGTTACATATCGTACACTGGGAAAAGCTGCCAAAAAAGATTAAGCTATAGTCCTAGATCACTGATAAACCAATTCTACATCACAATACCTGCCTGCATGAACTACTTGGGCTGTGTCCTGCAGAGCAGGCAACAGACTTGCGGGAGGCTTCTCCCTCTGCGCACAGCCAGAAGTGTGCCAGGTGATGTTACGACTATTACAATGACTAATCACAGAAAGGTTTGCAACCTAAAATGAATTCTTTAATTGCAATTTGAACAATTTATGACTACTCCATTTGTAGTGTGCCTTACGCTATGAAAACTGTGAACTGTTGTCTGAATCAAGGAATTGAAGAGATGCTGGATTCTTTTTTTTACTTCCAGAATTCCAGGAGCTAAGATGAATATGCCATTTCTTCTGGCCTCCTGGCCTAGCTTCCTTTTCTAGTATTTAATTGAAAGAAAAAAATCTGTCCCTTACATTTCTTATTTTTTCTTTAAATGCACAGAAAAAGTCAGTATCTTTCATATGAGGAATGTGTTATGCATATCACATTTTCTTTTTGGTATGGATTAAAAGAAATGATTGTCTTAATGGTTCAGGAGTTGGACCCTTCCACAGACCAAAGAGTCTGGAGACTCCAGACTTTAGTCTGATGGCTCTTTGTTTTCCATCCCCTCAGGAAGATGGAAAGATCAAATTTGGCCTTCCTTGAGTATCTGCTGGTTGGTGGCTGGAGAGTAATGAAATTTCTTCAAGAGATGCTATTCTAAAGGAAATGGCACCTAGGGGTGAAGGAGTTAGGGAAAAAGATTTGATAACCCCTTCCTTTGTGAGTATGTGACGTAACAATTTTGAATTGCGATCACTTGATAAGAAAGTGAGTAAGAGAAAGCACAAATTGGAGTTTCCACTGCTTCAAAAAACTGAAAATCAAATAAAAATTGAAGCTCGAACAACGAAAACATTGGATGAAAAGAAGTCTTACACCACACAAATGCACACACTCAAACACATACACACACACAGAGCGAATACTATGCATACGTGGACACACACAAGTAAGAATGTGTATTTTTATGGTAGATTCTTGGAAATAGACATTCTTAGCAAATATGGATGACAGATCAATTGTAATTTATTTTCTTTTAACACTGTATCATCATAAAGAAAACTGGTATAAATGAAAAAAATCTATTTCAAATATCTACATCTAAAATTTTAGGCAGTGAAAAAGCACTTTGTTGACAAGGAGTGTGGAATGATGAATGTTAATTGTCAGAAACCGCTGAATGCCTTTTTTTAGTTGCCACAAACAAATTCACATATCAGAACGAACAATACTGCTAAATATTCCTTTTTGTTTTTTTGATTTTTTTTGATTTTTTTTTTGTTAAAACTCACCGGGGAAAAGAAAACAAAAACCTGGAAATTCATACATCTTTCAAAATTTGAAATTGAAGCAATATTTAGAACCATAGATGAAGAAACACTGTGGCATTGGTGTAATATACACAATGCACTTCTTTTTTTATCTGTAATGTACATCAAATACTTTACAACAATGCATTAACAAAAGGCAAGAAACATCTTGCTGTACAGAGGAAACCCCAAATGCAACTTGAAGCCTAGATTCACAATGAATGAGGATATTAAACAAAGTGTGAGAAGCTGTTCCCCATAAAGTATGTACGCTGCTCAGTTACTTGTGCTTAACTCTTGACCCACATCCACTGTCATGTTCCCCCTCCTTCCTTCAGCCACATTCAATATACAGCACTGAACTTAAGACTCTACAGGCCAACAGTAAAGTTGTCCCATACTGTAAAATATATATATGTGTATATATATATTTCTTTCTAATTCTCCCAGGTTTAGCTCTCGTATCTTTTAGCCTTCTAAAAAAATCTCTTAATTTTTTTCCATACTGGTTGTCTGGGCCTTCCTATGGAACAGGCTTTAACAAACTAAATTTGCAGGAAAAAAAATGTCTTGTGGTATGCATGCACATGCACAGTTCCTGGAGCTTTTGTATCTGCCCAAGTCTCAAACCCAGGAGTCAGGAGAGGCTGGATAGTGGCTTGTTTCATAGTTAAGTTCACTATATGGACGAGCAGCTGAATAGAAGTCGACATAATTGCCAGTTGACTTTAGTCCCAGGTGCATGTTGTATTCACTTGCAGGTGGACGATGATGTACTTGGTCCTCAAAGAAGGACTCATCATAGTTTCTTGTTGAATTCTGAAACGGTTGATATGGTTCATAATCTTTTCTGCTGGGCTCCTGTGGAACTGGCTGTGTTGAAATCTGAAAGGCAGTAATACCCGCAGCTTATTAGATACAATTTACTGTGGGTGACAATAGGGAAGGAGAAGTCTCTGTATTAATCATGCTGGAAATAAGAAGTTTATCTTTGTAATCTTAACATGTCCTCAAGGTATTGTTTGCTAGTAAATTAATTCCATAGCTTTGCCTTGTCATTATATTTCACTACATTTCTTTATTTAATATTTTTATTAACAAATATTATTTTATGTTACTACTGCTAACATATCCTGGTTTACTTAAAATGTAATTTGAATGAGGATCTGAGCAGGGTAGCTTTCACTTAGTTTTGTAACTAAGACCTGTGTACAAACTTCTAAGTATTTTGCAGCTATGTAATGTGAACAGTGGCAGTCAAAACTCAGCTTGGAAGAATTTGAATGGAAACGATATATGCTCCAAAGACACTATACATTTTGCAGCTGCCTTTGCCACAAGTGAGATTTAGAGTGATACCATATTCTTAAGAACCATTTATAGTCTTCTGGGAACTGATAGAAGAAAATTTCAAGCTAAGCGCCCTGAAATGTGTTCTACTACTGTTAAGCTGAACCATCTTATCATCCTCTTCAGCACTTCATGTTGGCAATCTTGTGTTGTAGCTAAATTGCAACAAGTTACCTTGAAGCTGAAATATTTATGATATTAAGTAAAAAAAAAAAATCTCAGGCAGTCCCTTAACCTAAGATTGCCATGCAGGTTTTTTGTAGGCAGTCCTAGTGAGTCTTTGTTTTTATAGTTGGGACTTAAGATTTTAGTTTTATAAACATTTTCTAAGTATCTTAGCGGAACACCACCTTTTACTGTATCTTAGCTCTGTTAAGTTTGGACAGTCTTTGTGGCTGCAAAATGATACAGCCCTTCAATCCTCCAATGGTCGTATTGGTGCTCAGACATTGGTGTCAGAAGACTCTTTGCAAATCCTGTGGACACTGCAAGATCTAGTAATGCTCCTTCAAGAAGAGAGGAACAGTTGCATTTCTATGTCCCAAACTCAGTCAAAAGCTTCTTTCAAAGCCTGTCTGTATGGAGTGCAAAAGGCTGTCCATGTCCTTTAACAATTGCACAAGTGATCTTACATCAGTGGGCCCAATATTAGAACAGCACGAGGGAGCATAACTAATCTAGTTTCCATTTATAGTATTGCTATCAAGTTGTATATGATCTGGAGCCTCTCACTTAATTTCATATATTCAAACACAGATGCTTCGTTCTAGACACAGGAGAAAAATTCTATACTAAGCAACCTAATTACATGCCAAAAAATCTAAGACAGACAATTTCTGAGTAGAAAACAGGAGACTGAAGTAGTATTCCTGGGTTCTTTTTAACTAAAACCATTATTGCTGATTATAAATCTAACACTTTATTGAGAAAGCAAGTGGGAAAAGGTGGGAAATTGTTTTTGGGTTTTGTCATTTGTTTAGTTTGGTCTTGCTCAAAATTTCACCCATAAAATCAAATTAGTTGATTCATGAGTGCAGTTAGAGTGTACCTGCTGTTAAAATATCTCATACCCTTATTTTCTCAAAATACTACGTTAATTAGAAGGGCTCAATCTCTTTAAATGCAATAAAAGCAGAAATACCTTCATGCACTGAACTGGCTCATGCAAAGAAAGGAATACGGTGCACCACAGGACATACTGGCTAATTAAAAAGCAAAACCAATAAAGAGAAATGGGGGCACAGAATATGAGAAACTCTCTTCACTTAAAATTTGTAGATTAAAACAGAGATTCATTTATCTGTCTGATGACACTAATCATTTTAAGTGTTTTCCTTAAATGGTTTCTCATCTCATCTCTCTAGTTGAAATATGCTATAACTTTTGCATAGTACACAAGTACGTTGTGGAAATATTAGAGTTGTGATAATTAAATACAGAACAGCATTATGCATAATCATGAAAAAAACAGGCTATTCATGCAGGAAACTATCTGTGTTCCAGGGACTTAGGAAATACTATATGGGAAATACAAGCCATATAAATGCTATATATGTTAATTTTGTAACATTTCCTGTGAGTGCATTAGCTTGACATCTATGCTGCATTTTTGTAATGCTCACCTTCTCCAGATATACTTACAGCTTTCTTGTTTTCTGGGACAGGACATTTTATTAGTCAGTCCTACACTGCTTGACTTTGATACATTTACATGAGAAACTGTCCTTGATGATGAACTGCTACATTTTCTTTTGCCCATGCCCCAGTGCATACATCAAAAACCAACCAAGAAAAAAATCTTGCTACAATCAAGACTTGCTTCTGGAGTGACTAAATAGTAATTCTAAAGGCTTTGGCTACACCAAAGTGTAGCGTACCTATCCCTGCAAAAGACATAAGGTGGTTTTTTCTCCAGGACTGTTCAGTACTTGAGTTTCTACTGGGATGTCTTAGCACGTGAGTTGTGTGGTGTCAGCAGTAGGGTTGGATTTTATGATGCCTATACTCAAGTAGTAAGATGTGATTGGACTTGACCAAACTCACTGGCACAGGACATCACAAGATACCAGAGCCAGCAGAAGTGTCCATCAACATTACCTTGGCTTTTGTACTCTGTCTCACACACATCCAGAACTTTAAAGGCATTCAGAATCTCAAGTTGCTCTTGAGTTCATTATGAGTTGCAGGCTTAAACACCTGAAATAATTTTTGTGCACATGCCATCTAGAACAGCAACATTTTAGTCTATTTACTTACCTGGTTATGTTTGATGTCTTCTGCAGGTGCACCATATGAATTCCTGTACAAAGTTGAGATTCCAGTGTTCTGAGCTGGAGAGAGAAAAACAGGAAGGAAAAAGCAGGTTTACCAAACATACCTCTTTGGCCTCAGAATTAATTCTGAAGACTTCATTAAATACATTATACAGAACCTGTTTCCTACACAGGCTTTAAAAGCATCTGCAGATTTCTGTATTCCTCCACTGGGCAGTCATCATCTTTGCTTTGCTGCACTTGCATGTGCATGGTACACACTTACTAACAGGTGCTACGTCATGTTCATATCAGTCTTACGCATTTCAAATATAAATCAACAATATAATTTCATATACAGCTAACATTCAGTAATATATTTCAGGTTATATATGGGATTTTATATCACACATACACAAAGAGCTAATAGTTGTAAATATTGAGATTAAAAAACATTAATTTCCTTTCACTACAGTTGTATGTTGTTACAAAAAATCCTGGATAATTACCCTACAGTGCTTTTGCTATATGCTGAAATTATTCATGGAAAAAGTGATTAAATGCAAGTGAAAAAAGAATTATTAAAAAAAGTAACAAGTAGTTATACTGAAGAAGTTTGGCCAAGATAGTATCAAATTCATGAACTACTGTCACTTTCTTCTCAGATGTTCTATTACTAAAATGCACAGACAAAACTGAGCTATGTGTTTGAAATCAGAAATAATTTTAAAGACATGGATAACATCATAGTTTTGCTAAAATTATTTCCCACTTTGCTCCCCCCAACCACATAAAAAGCTAAGGAATTTTTGTGTAAAGCTGACTTCCGTGATCACTTTGACTTAGGTGGCGAGCTGAGGCTCACTTTGTTGCTAGAACTAGAGTGATTGTAGTAATTTCTCATATTTGGAAGAATATGAGGGTAGTATTTTGTGTGGCTGCTGTGCACTGTGCTTATGGGGCATGCGTTATTAACTTTCCAGACATTATTACCAATGATCCAATGCTGTCATATGGACTCTCATTACATGCCTCAAAGTAAATATTGAGTAGTTGTGAATCAGTGTCATCGGTAGAACTGAAACATATTGAGTTGCATTCAAGCAACTTTTCTCAGGTCTTTGTGCAGCAGTGTAAAACCTGGAGGCACCAAAGAGTTGCTTTTAATACTTTCACAACTCAAAACCGTTGAGGGTGATGACTGAGCATCAAAACTGAAAGCTGGGTTTGTGATTCATGCTAGTCGTATCACTAAGAACCACAGTTACTGAAGAAGTAATCACTCTTTCTTCCTTTGCAACTTGCTAGCATGGATCCCAGCACGTATAATTGCCTCCATCTTTCCCCCACTCCCTACACTCTCACTGGAGAAAGGTATGGCATTGTCTTCAATGACTGTAATACGCAAGTTCTGATCTTCAAATCTGCTAAGGGGTCTATGCTGAAGGTATAATTCTTGTTAGAGTTTGCTGCGCTGTTCCCTGTGCTGTTTCATAGTTGTCAGATGGTGTTCTTAAAAATCTCCAGCATGTTCTTGACATGGATAAAGGCAGGGCTCATATGGTGGGGTAAAGAGCCGTAACAGCTGGAAAAACAAAATTTTTCACTTGATAACCATTAACTAATAGGGATGAAAAACCTCCTGTTTCTTGGAGATCTGGATGCAGCATAGACTGTTATAGGAAATGGAGAAGAGCTCTGGAGGTCTCCAAGGAGTGCAGCAGGATCCTCTCTTTGAAGGCGAGAAGACTCTGAACTTCAGTAACAGATGATGATTCCTCTCTTCCAGTGGAAGGCAGATTTAATTCTGCCTATGTGCCAATAGGCGGTAACAGATGGAAATTATAACTGCTTGAGTAGTTTGTCTTTGGCCATAGATGTTAGTACTGATGGGCCAATCTGCAGAAGTTCTCTCTGCTCAGGCTACACTTTGTCACCAGACTTGAGTGCTGTGTGTGACTTGACTAGCGTTTCAGAGTTTTTATATCCCAGCTGTATCCTCTGCTTCAGTGTTTGGAAATCTTCATCCCAATGTCAGTCTTTGGTATTAGAGGAGTCCGCATCAGCATTGCTATTTATGGTGCATCTCACAAGGGCATGACTCTCAATAGTACAATTGCCGTATCTTTCCTTGATACCATCTTTTTAATGCCATTTTTCAGAGTTTTTTGCTTGTCTTACAAAGTGCTAGAAGATGTTAAGTTACAGATTCCTTTTATCAAGATTCAAAGATCATCAGTGTTTCAGCTACCTAATTTTGTGAAGCGCTACATCTTAAAAAAAATGAAGGTGATATTCAGTGTGTTGGGCTACCATAAACAAGGGAAGAACTTCTTGTAATCATTTTGTTTTCATGTATATAAACTGCAAGATAAGCACAGCTGAAGTTTCATACAGGCACGTTTTCAGCCATGTGTGACTGAACACATTAAGTCCAGACAGGACAATACCTGTTGAATAAGTTGGATGTCAAGAATGAAAGACTGGTATACAGTGCAACACCTGAGGGCTTTATGAAGAATCTGATGAAAACCAGCAAACTGGACACATACTAATTGATATGTTCTTCCTACAGGCAATCAGAGAGACTTTAAGGCAGGTTATGACCTTCCTGTCTTTTTATAGGTATATGAAAAGGCACAAGGTTCCTACGTGCCACTAATAGCCACAACTATTATAAAAGCAGAAATAGTCCAGAGCTGGTGCATAGTGCCTGTCCAATGCACTGTTGTGACACTTGCACTGATGCTCAGAATTGTGACATGCCAGACCGAAAACTTACAGTCTCCCAGATCACATATTCTGCAATGGAAAAATGGATAGTTTCAGCTTACGAAAATAGCTGCAAAGTCTGCATTGCTGATTTTACTGCAGTGATGTGGACACAGATTGACAAGTTTAAAATGCAAAAAAAAAGTATTATTTTCTTAATGTAATAAAAAGAAATATAATGACACATTGAATGCTTGGAAATGAAGGCCAAGAGATCAAGAACAAGAAAACCTGGCTTAGACTAGCAGGGAGGCTGGGGTAAATCTGTCTCTAGAGGAAATCTAAGTCAAGCAATGTAGCTGCCAGCAATGCATGCAGCCTCGCTTCAGTACCTGCTTCTGAACACACAGGCAGCACCCCTGGGAAAAACTTTCCTACTCTGAGGTGCTTCAGTGAGCTGTTGACTCTTGCTGTCCAAAGAAGAGGGCAAATATAAAAGAAAGAAGGAAGAGAATGAACTGGATGAATGGACAGATATTGAGTGGTTAGCGGATCTTTGCTGTTAATATTGTGTACGCACCATCACAGTAAAATTATCAGAGAGGAAGAGAAGTTAATGAAATGACATTCTTCTTAAAAACATGGCCAGAAAAGGGAAAGGGGTACAAGAAGCAAGAGATGGGTTTTCCAGCAGCCTTACTTACCGTAAGTGATGTGAAAATTGTAGGTTTAGGTGAAATGGTTTAACGAGTGATGTGTGTGTGTATAGTCTGCAGTAGCTAAACACCAGTATGTTACAGCACTGAAGAGTTACTTTTTACTAGGCAAAACTGTGAAGGTTCTAAAATGAGTACTGTGATCAACCTGCAATACTTTGTGGCACAAAGGACATTATAGAATAATACTTTCTTCCCCCTTCGTGCCCCCCACTGTTCAGTTTTCAAGGTAATATTGTTTGTTTGGGGATTTTTTAGTATCATATAGTTCCCCACAGCATTTTTTTGCAAAGCTGCCAACTTTGAAAATTACGTCACTTGATGGTTTATGTGTCAAAGGTATCACTGACTGAAGCTGTCCTCATATATCCTTGATTCATGGTTTAACATTCAGCTTTCAGTTCTTGTTAAGTACTTCTAAACACACTTGCAGACACTTTGAAATAACAAGGTGCTAGCCTTTTGCCCTCACAAACACAGACTGACGGTAAGAAAGGATATCTCAGCTGGACAGGTAGTCATCCTCATCTAGTACTGTGTGAACTGCTTTTTCTGATATAAGCAGCAGGACTACATTTTCTAAAATTTGGTTTGAGACAGTAATGGAAAATGCTTATGTGCCTCACAATTCTCAGCTAAAAGACATCATTACCTGTCACTACCATTGCCACCTTCCTACATTGTGAAAGATGAGATAAAAAAGATTACAGCGTATTATGTTTTTTGAAGTAATAGTAAGTTCAAGTAACCTGAGCATTTGTAGCTATTGGAGCAGATGATGGTGGTTGTGTTCTGAATGTGCAGGGACTTGCAAGTAAGTTTAAAAAACAAAAATACAGATGATTGATTATTGATATCAAGCTGAAAATAAATTAATCAGAAGATGTTTCTGCTGGTGGAAGTGAAGATACAGGGTGCAGACTGGGATGCATGTATTAGTTCCCTTGATGAACTAACAACGTAAAAGAAAGTTTAGAGTAGGAGTCCCACGATAGTATACAGTAAGTTTATCTTTTGTGTTCTGAAGGAACACACCATGGTATAAATAACTTTACCAGAGGTACTTATAAGTTCCTGTTTTTTAAAAAGGAATATAATAGTTTTTGTCTTAAAATATACTTTGGGTGATAAAATTTTATTATTGGTTATTATTTTCTGCAGAGAAGATTGATAGTAAATATACCACACATCATAAACCTGTGAAGGGAAGAGGACAATGGGAACTTTGATATTGTTCCTCTATTTTTCAGCTGTCTTTGTGAAATCAATATAAGTTACCATCTTCAGCCAAACAGTTGACTTCATAAAAGTGTCCATTTCTCAAAGAGGTTTCCTGACAACTCCCCACAATGGCAAGAAACCAACATTTCTACTTCGAAAATCCATCAAAAAACTTTCATTACAGTCTCAGCCAACAGGTCATAAAATTTTTTAACTGAGAAGAGCTTTGGAGAAGAGCATGGAGAGAGTCATGGATATATTGGGACTACAGCAATGGTTCTGCATTCTGTGTAAATCCATAAGTCAAAGAAAGCTCTGTGTAATGCATCAACTTGGCACAAAATACAAGAGCAGCTCAAAATAACTATATGCCAGGTGTAATCTGAAAATTGTACCTCTAATGTACATGGGCAATACACAACATGAAATACAGGCATTGCAATGACCTTCCTACACGAACTTGCATTAGATCACCCAAGTAAAGTCAAAATGTCTTACAATTAAAATCACAAATATTGATTTTATATTGTTCTTTAATGAAACACTTATTTTATGGGCTACAAACACAATACACAAATTTCATGGTGAAAGCTGATGAGTGAAACTTCTTCTGTTATACTCCTCTGTTCTTAAGATGGTGGTTAATTTGAGCTCAGACCAAATGAGCAGAGACTTGGCCTGAAAGAGAGAGAAAGTGATCTGTTAATTTCATATTCATTTCTACAATGGGCATACAAGATTGTGAAATATTATTAAACTTTTTAATTCGATTTTGCTTTTTATTTTTCTTGCTGAGCTCAGTGGCTGGAAAAATAGTCTGTAGCTGAGCATGATGCTGAGTTTCAAGTTAACTTACTAAAAGCCCACTGAAAAGGTCAGAAGAGACAAAATACAGGCAGATATTTAAGGAAAACCTGATGCAAATATCAAAGCGGAGCAAAAGTTGCCGGGGAATTACAAGCCTCACGATCTGAAAATTATAGTGAAAGAGAAAGGAAACAAAGGAAACAGGAATGGGAGGAGAAAACTACTACAGTAAAAGATAAAATAAAAAGATGGAGAAAAAGAAAACTCCATTTTTGTTAAAAGTGTGGAGAGGGAGATGACTACCTGCGAGGAAACACAGATTTTCCACATGGGAAAACTTTATTTTGTGAACCTCCTGAAATTATCTGATAGCCTAAATTTTCAGATACAGCTAGAACAAAATATTAATGTTTCTGCTTTTTCAGCCTGCTGCTTTTACTCCCGAGATTCCCTCTTCATGGATCTTTCAGAAAATACTGAGAAAACCCGCAGTCCTATCCTTCACAATCACACAAGTAAGGACCACTGAAGTGTTTTAGAGACCCACCTTGCGCAGAGACTATGAAACACTCAAAATATTAGATACACAAAAAGCAGTACCTTGACTGAAGCTGCTGCAACTTCACGTGGTATGCTGCAGATGCTCTTCAGGATGCTTCTCATTTCTGTGGTTTCCAAATGCTCTTGACTGTCATTCTTCTTCTTCAGATTTTCACTTTCACGATAATTGATCTTCTGTATTGCTTTGCAACACAAATTCCAATGCTGGTCTTTAGGTTTAGATTATACAGTGCCTAACACAGTAGATACAGTGTGTACCACAGTACCCTAAATATAGTCTTGAATGCTAGTATGGATGGCCTGTTGCTGAGGTAGCATGCTACTGGTGTCCTCAGTGAGCTGAGGAACATATTCTGGCATCCTCAGAGTAAGACCTCTACAGCAATCACGGGAAAAGGTAACAGGTAGTCAGAAAGTGGAGAATGACTCCTCACTGTGATGTTCTGCTTGCCCTGGGGTGGCATTTGGAGGAGAGGACACCATGATGCTCAGCACTGGATAAATGTAGGAAAATGTTTAACAGATGTTATATAAGCCTGTGCCATGGTGATGGAGACCAACATGTATTTTGCAAGAGAAATAACAAAGAGGTGTAAAGCACTCAAAATATTATAATTAATAGGATGCTAACAGGTTAACGAGCTCACTAAGCGAGCCTTCAGTGAAACCTGCAGTAGATGCCATAATATATGCAAACATTATTGTTCCATTTGCATCAGCCCAGTTGAGAAAGTAAGAGGGATAAACTTTACTACTGCTACTGAATTTCCTAGGAATGACTGATATGTAAAACAAGCTAACTGTCCCCAGAAAGCCATTGCCTGCAGAAGACAGATGGTAGGGATCGCTGTACATGCTCAGCCACTGTCATGCTTCAGAAACAACATTAGTTAATACAATGTGGATTTACTCACTTCCTTCTGAAACAAACACAAACTTTAAATTAAAACGAAACACAAAATTGCTGTCAGAGCCTTTCCTCTGTAAAGAAACGTGGTCTTACAAAAATATTTACACAGCATTGTATTCATTCATTAAGATCAAATATTTCTTCAAGTTGGGTTTTGCAAGGTGGCTAAAACTCTGGAATCAACCAAAGCAGGTCAACGGTTCTATAGTAAAGTAAACCCAGACGAGCCTATAAAATCAGCAAACTATCACAGCTGATTTTTATATATACTATGCAAACATAATCTTACCGGTCATGGTGTCTTTCCTAGAAGTGTGTTCTCCTTTATTTCCATGGTAAGTGGCATTTGTTCCAGTTGATTCATAGTCTGTTTTTCTTTCTTTTAGGCTGATCATTTCCCGAGGTGAGGCTGGGGCACTTGCTAGATCATAAAAATGGATTTATTTTTTTTCTCACCACATATGACTAAATGTAGTGTGTAACTCTAGATTAAACATTTCAGTGAAGTTTATATTTTTTAGCATATTAACATTAAGCTGTTTGAAGAAAACTACCCCATTAAAGATGCTGTTTTGTCAAATACAGAAATGCATTTATTCATGGGACAACCAATCACAAACATTTTATCTCTGAACATTTTACTTTTTTCACTTCCACCCAGTATGTATGATGATCATTAAGAAAAAATTACAATAATGATTTTTTTCCTTCCCCTTTAACTTTTAAATTTCTTTATCTTGTCAAACTTTATGGCATAGGCACTTCCTTTTTTTTTTCAAAATGGTTTAATTCTTTCTGTGGAAAATACCATTAACTTTCAACTGAGTGAAAAAAACCTTAAAAACTGTTTCCTCCTTTGTTTGCTGAAAATAAACCCATTAAATGATTCTAATGGGGACAGGAAGAAAAGAAAGATCTTTTTCACAGAAAACATACAACAAAGAATGGCTAACACTTAAAGGTAACTCAAATAATTAATTTTCTTTAAATATCTAGGTATGAACAATTACCATTGAAACAACAACTGTTACTTTAGGTATCATTAAAATTAAACCCTTCATCATCAATACTTGTGTTATGGCTAAAAGGAGGAAAATACGAGGTCACTAGTAGGAGAAGTGGGTTTGTATTTGGTTCTCATGCACTGGGAAATGTGAAGGTGATCACTGGCACTGATCATGAAAATCAGAGCTTGAGATGCTTAGGAAAAAGAGAAAATCAGAGGAAAAAATAATAGCTTTCAAGTAAATCAACTTCAATGTAAATAGGCACTGGTAGATTCAATTCACTTTCCCTGCTGTGGAGGGCAGGGGAAGGAGTACAAGGTAAGTGGCAGAGCACCCCAGAGCCTGATGAAGGCACAGTTGTACAAAAATGACCAAAGTAGTAGTGCTTCCTGACACTGCCTCCTCCCAGATGGCTGATATGTCAAAAGAACCTCAAAAGCAATAACAATGCCCTTGCATTAAAAAGGAGGAGAAAAAAAAAAGAAAAAAAAGTAAGATGAATTCATTTGTGAAGCTTGGTCATGAGTTATGTCTTTCCACATCTCTAAACTATGTTAACATTCTTTTATTTAAGGCACGAGGAAGCACATGTAATTATTTAAGGAGCAGAGAAGCACAAGTGATGTTGAATTCTGCTTAGATTGGTTCTGCTGGCCCTGGCCTTTGACTTCACAGAGCAAATGTTGGACAGTTTTTCTTATGAATTCTATTAGAATTGGGGATTGCTTTTAAATTGCTTGTCAATACTGATGTAATTCTAAAGCTGATAATTCAGTCGATACAAAGAACAATGACATTAAATTACCAAATCGGCTCACAGCAACTTGAGTCTAATAGGGAACAAAACACAATGAAAACCTTGAAAAAGTTCCTAACATAAGGATGCATTTTGTTTCATATGCTCTGGTAATGCTTTTAAGTGCTCTGGTGTTTCGAACAAAATTTACTGATAAAGATGAAACCATTTCTCTCTAGTCCCTGTGGGAATTTTTCTCTCCTCCCCTGTACGAATAACTGCTGTCTGGCAAGTGTTAAAACACAGAAGTGCCCTCTTTCAGCATTTTTACTGGAAGCAGACATAAAATTATTGGTTGACATTAGACTGAAAAGTGCTATTGAGGTTTTCTGCCTTATTCTTAAAGGACACAAAAAGAAGACAGCTCTCTATGCTAGTTAAGGCATCTTATCACAAGTCCTACGGATGGATGGGACATGGTGAGTTCATTTGCTTCAACTGTTTACCCCAAGGTAGGATCCAGTATACCAAAATAATTCTTGACATATTTTCATCTAAAACTAAAGATCTCTAATGACAGAGACCACACAACTGCTCCAAGCGGTCTGTTCCAGTGCTTTGTTTTCCTACAGTTCCCTGATGTCTAGCCTAACTCCTTGCTGCTCATTATTTCCATTTGTCTGCTATGAAAGTAGAGGAAGTTTATAGGATCGGAGGCAGCCTGGGCTGCAGTAGACTTTCCAGTCTCATGATAACTGATAATGGCGATACGATTTAATCCAAAATTTCCTTAAGTATGTTCTTCAAGCAATGGAGCAACAAAAGTGGGAAGATAGTTCTGGCAAGAGACAGAACTAAGATCTCACGACCAGACATCTCAAGTGTCTTGCACTTACAGGCAAAATGAGATTTTGGAGAAGAAAAAAAGGAACAAGAGCCCTTTATGGACTTGTGTAATGACAGATTTTGAACACTGAATAGCAGCTCTCATTGTACTTCTGGCTACATTTCCAAATCTCCTCAGTGACTGTTCTGCAGGACTGAGATGCAGCTTCTAGATAAGTAGAACCAGAAAAATTAAATAAAACAATTTTCTTAAAACTAAAACCATGGCACAATGCTGATGGTAATAATCAGTTTGGCCCATTTTAATCCTAACCTCTTGGCATACCTACAAATGACAGCATTTGATTGAAGATATAGTAAAAAGCACATTGAAAGGCTGATCCTTTCACTCTGTTATCTTAGTTTTTCACTGGAGATGGCTTTATCTAACCAAGGTATCTTCCACCTTAGAATAAGCTGAGGGGAAAATGCCCAGATTTCTGAATAGAAAAGTTGATTAATACTGAGGCATAAGCTGAGATACTGATATTAAGGCTGGCAGATATTACACCCATTTACAGGAAGGGCTGGAGGGAGGATCCAGGAAACCACAGGGCTGCCAGTCTGACCTCAGTGCTGGCGAAGATCACACAGCACACGCAAGACAACCGGGTGAGTAGGACCACTCAGCATGGATTTGTGAAAGGCAGGTCCTGCCAAACTAACCCGACTGCCTTCTAGGACAAGATGACCCACTTGATGGATAAGGGAAAGGCTGTGGATGTAGTCTACCTAGACATTAGTAAAGCCTTTGGCACAGTTTCTCACAGTATCCTACTTGAAAAAGGAACTTCCACTGGCCTGGACAGGTGCACACTCTGCTGAGCAAAAAACTGGCTCAATGAACGGGCCTCAAGAGTAGAGCTAAATCCAGTTGGAGGCTGGTCACAAGTGGTGTCCCCCAGGCCTTGGTGCTGGGGCCATTTCTGTTCAACATCTTTATCAATGACCTGTATAACAGGATTGAATGTACTCATAGCAAGTTTTTGGATGGCATTAGGTTGGCAGGAAGTGTCAGTCTGCTTGAGGGTAGGGAGGATCTACAGAGGGATCTGAACAGGCTGGATCAATGGGCTGAGACCAATGGTATAAGGTTTGACAAGGCCAAGCACAGAGTCCTGGATGTGGGACACAACAACCCCATGCAAGGCTACAGGCTTGGGGAAGAGTGACTGGAAAGCTGCCTGGCAGAGCAGGACCTGGGGGTATTGGTCGATAGCCAGCTGAACATGAGCCAGCAGTGTGCCCAGCTGGCCAAGAAGGCCAACAGCATCTAAGCTTGTATCAAAAGCAATGTGGTCAGAAGGACCAGGGAAGCGATTCTGCCCCTGTACTTGGCATTGGTGAAGTCGCATCTCAAAATGCTGTGTTCAGTTTTGGGCCCCTCACTACAAGAAGGACTTTGAGGTCCTGGAGTGAATCCAGAGAAGAGTGACGAAACCGGCGAGGGGTCTGGCGAATAAGTCTTATGAAGAGTGGCTGAGGGAACTGGGGCTGTTTAGCCTTTAGAAGAGGAGGCTGAGGGGAGACCTTATTACTGTCTACAACTACCTGAGATTGTAGAAAGGTGAGCGTTGGTCTCTTCGCTCAAGTGATCGGTGATAGGATGAGAGGCAATTGCCTCAAGCTGTGCCGGGGTGGTTCATATTGGATATTAGGAAAAATTTCTTCACTGAAAGGGTTATCAACCACTGGCACAGGCTGCCCAGGGAGGTGGTTGAGTCACCATCCCTGGTGGTATTTAAAAGACAAGTAGATGAAGTGCTTAGGGATATGATTTAGCAGTGGACAGGTATGATTGGACTCTATGTTCTCAAAGGTCTTTTTCATCCTAGGGATTCTATGATTCTAACCCATTGCATGGCAATCCCAATCATGAAAATGCTGCATGTGAATCCATAACAAAAAATTATGACATATTCTTTCTACCGTAAAACTTTACAAGGTTTTAATAAAAAAAACCCCAAATCTGTTGTGAACAGATAATGCAAGTTTAAAGTAAAGAATATATTTTGTGCCCTTCCACCGCTGTTAACAATTAATCTGGAAGCCAGTGACATTCCTTAAAGAAGGAAAGTAACAGTGATGGATTGCCTCTGTCTTTACTCTTTACTTCAGTCATGAAAACCTAGTCTTACCTGAGCGGTTGTTTGGAGACATGCGCACGGGAGAGATGGAGGGCGTGCGTGATGAAGAGTACGGCCTTTGCCGATCCCTTTCTATTGTTGAAGATGAGGCTACAAAGTGATACTGTGACCATCCATCCTGCAACATCAAAAAATGTGACAGCAGTCAGTGAAAACACCATACAGTTCCCCATTGTAAATACAGGTTACCTGCCTCTATTATTTTCACTACATACGCACAAGTGGGCTACTATATTTTTCCTAACACTGGATGGCAAAAATTCATAGTGGTACAGGATATGATGTGCTGACTGTACTGACGCACCAGGAGAAAATTAAAATGCAGTAAGTTCTGTAAAATAACACATTTCAGAAAGACTCAGATTATGGAAACACTAAACAACCTTTTAGGCTACCCGTTTAATAGTTCTTTTTTTCATGCCTGTTTTCCCATTGCAAACTACTTACTGGCTATGAGAATATTTCAAATTATAAGACTGCTTGTTTTCATGGTGAAAATCAGTTTTGGCTTTAAATAATTTCTATGTCCTAAGGAAATCTGGAGTAAGTAGATGGGGAAGCTCCAGGATTATCAAAAGTATTGTAAACATTTTGGTATCTATAGTCTAGTTATATTAACTGCCCATTTGTTCACACACGAGGGAAGAAGAATCAACACATTTTCCTTGTTGTATTTTTCTCAAAGACGTACATAAATAAATTCTATTCCACCTATTTAAAACTGTGGTAATAGTCATGTATTTAAAAAAAGACAAAACCAAAGTAATACAAACACCAGAAATAGCTAGTTCAGAAATAAAAGATGAGAGTTTTAATTATTCATGTTTTGTTCCTGTACCACAACATAATGCATACTACAATGCATTAATCCAAAGTAATGTATTTTATATTTTTAAAAGGATATTAAAAATAGTTTGAAAGTATTGTGTTAGTGCTCTTACTGAATGACAGTATTTCCAGTATCTTAAAATATTGATATATTTTGACTTTTATCACTGTTTACTGTTAAATCTAAATCAGTAACACAGAGTTTTCCCAGTCTCGCACTAAAGGCACAAGCCTTCTAAAACGTTTTCTTTCTGCTGGGCTCAGTAGAAATCAAGTGAAGCACCTGGAATGGTGCTAAACAAAAGTTTTTCAGTGAGATGCTGAATAAAACTAAACACGATATATTGTCACCACAAACCAGCTGGAATTTTCCTTTCGCTTACAGAAAAATAGTTCTCTGTTGTGGAAGGAAATATCCCCACCTCTTACTTCAGGCTACTCCAGGCATCTAACCCTCAGTTCCATGCTCTCCCACTCAGTGACTTTGCCTAGGGCATCTCTCTGACTTTGTTCCCTCCATGGAAACCACAGGCACCTGGCTCTCAGAAGTGCAAGAGAAAATGGCCTGAAAATACCCCTTCCACTAAACATTTGTGAAAGAGAACTCAGTAAGAGTGTGACACTTTCTCTTTTTAAAAGGAGATGAGAATGCGGAAAGAAGATTTTCATGCTTGATAGAGAGGGAAATGTTATAAGTAAATTAGGACAGACAGATATGACGCCTAACTACAGATTTCAAATGTCTATACTCCTTACATAAAACATTTGTATAAACATGTGGGTTTCGCAGTTGCAATTTCAAAGTAAAGCAGAAGAAGAGTGAAGCCTGGGCCCTAGCCTTCGTGGTAGAATCATGACTTTGCCTAGAGTCGACAGTGTTTGTCCACAGAGGTTGCGCATGTTTAGGACACTTCACTGAACAGCATTTTGTATTTAACTACAGTTGTATAAAAAAGTATAAGGAAGAAAACCAGTTAATTAATAGAAAATAGTGAGTAACCTGAAAAAAGAAATAATTACTCTTTAATACCACTTAATTAAATCTAAATTTTCTATATCCAGTGTTTCATTTCCAACAAGCAGCTTCTACACAAGCCACATCTTCCAACCTAGGAGGATCAATGAGAATGCAAACAAAACCCTCTGTAAAGCTCAACTTCTTAATGCTAAATCCAACTGGAAATTATAAAAGATTTTTCAATATATAGAGATATATAATATGTGTATAGAAAATACATACATTTAAAAATACCTAGCATAGTTATAATGAATAGCTTAAATCCAATAATCTTACCCAAGCATCAAGACTGTAAACAACATACTTAACATTATTTTTATATTTCCTTTTAATAATAACTTGTGCTGTGATTTCTCTACTATGAAAAAAAAAGTAGCAAACATCCAAGAAGCCTGTGCCTTTATACTGCTGAAGAAAAATGATTCCCTTCTTCTCTGGGATCAGAAGAAGAAAGATGTCTCTGTAGTTCAGTCTGTTTCAGTTTTCCAATCACTTATGTATTTTTAAAAAGATATCAAGGGGACAGACTCTAGATCTGATGAGAAAGAACAGACTATTTATTTCTCTCTGCCTACAAAAGGAGGAGACAACAGTCATGCTTACATAGTGCAAGTCAGAAATGCTTACAGCTTTGTGGATCTGGATGCATGCCTAGCCAGGTACATGCTCATTTTGCACTCTTGCTTCCCTCAAATAAATTTCTGGCATGTGGGACAGAAAGAAAGTGACCTGAGTCTTCCCCTAAACCTTTCTTCTTGCAAGATGTCTCAACAGTGAGGACACAAAATCCAGCTGTAGTTGGGATGCTTGGCAATGGCATTCTGAGGCAGATATTTTCCTTTCTTGTCCTCCCTGAAATTTTTCATTTCTCTCTCCACCAAGAGTAGTGTCTCTAGTAAGGTCATCAAATCAAATTTGCCACGAACTTTCAAGTTTGCAAGCCCAATCAACTCAGTAAAACAAGACTAGGTAAACAATGAACTGTAACACAAGTATTGTAGTGACTTGGCATCGTTTTTGACTAAACAAAGCATATTGCTATCACTGTATGACAAATTTCTTGGTGTTTTTCGACAGCATTATGGGCAGCTCCCAGATCTCACGCTATTTCAAAACCCTAAATACTATAAGTCATCTATCTTTAGCTCTCCTCTGCCACAAGGAACAAGCTTCCATACTTGGAAAGGTAAATAGTTTGTAACAAATTCATTAAAACTATCCCCCACCAACAATTCCAAAAGCTATTAGTGTTAAATATTGAAACTAATTTTTAAGAGCCTAAAGGGAGTATTTTCAATTTAATGCTGAGATAAATACCACCTGACGTGATGGCTGCTTTCATTAGTTTGTTTCAGCTCTAGTGCTTGCAATGAAATTTAATTAAATTGATTTGGGTACTTAAAGGTACAGTATATAGCAGTGTCCTGCAGAGAAGAAAGCTAACTCAAAAGCAAAGTGCGTGAGACTGAATTTCAGAAGCCAATTTAGCAGCCACAAAAGTGACCTAGGAGAGGAAGAGTAAGACAAAAAGAACTGACAATTTGGAAAGAAATTCAATGCAATTCTATTAAAGAATGGACGTATTTGTTAACTGGCACCAATTAATTAATAGGTGGTAACTGCAAACTACAGGAGGATGCAGAATGACTAGAGTAAAGAAATACCATTATATGTCTTATTGCCTCTTCTAAGGTTATCTTCTATCGGGCATTTCTCTGCATTTTGACCATAGTGAATACAAGTATTCTCCCTCCATTATACTCCATGAAGTCCAAATGCTAAAGTTTGATTGCCAGTTTATACGTTTCTGATAGTATGTTCTTGCTAAAACTGCAGGGATTAGATTTGGGGTGGGGACTGGATACCCACTTCAGGAAAAATAAACTCATGATATTGTAGCCTTACTGTTCAGCTTTTACTTGACTTAAAGAGTGAACAGGTCCTTTGTTCCCTAATAAACTTTCAGTGATTTTGAAAACAAATAATTTTCTTCAGGCTTAAGGGTAATATTTATTTTGTCAGGGTGACTAAACTTACTGTATCAAACACCCACTGGATAGGTAACTTATGAAAATATTAGGTTGGAGCAAAAAATAATTGCCATTTTTGTCATTGTAAAGTGTGATGCTTATGTAGCATAGAATTTTAAAGCATGAAATTTGCTCAACTTATTTAGGCTAATGGTTTTGTTTTCCCTGTTTATTCTGTTTTATACTATGCTCCCATATTAAAGACGGGCAAACCCCCAAACTTGAGCAATTTTGCTGTAGTTCAAAAGGGAACGCAAAGCAGCAGAAACTGCTAGCAATATCAACCAAGCATTTGGCCGGGGACCATCAATGAACGTGCAGCTCAACATTGGTTCCAAAGGCTTTGTAATGGAAAGGAGCCTTGAAGATGAGGAGTAGTCACGGATGTCCTTCTGTGATAGACAACAGCTAATTCAGAGCCATTATTGAAGCAGACCCATGCAAAACAACTTGGCAGGTTG
Organism: Piaya cayana; assembly: GCA_013389865.1. Lineage (NCBI taxonomy): Eukaryota > Metazoa > Chordata > Aves > Cuculiformes > Coccyzidae > Piaya > Piaya cayana. The sequence goes on along the minus strand of WAAB01003131.1, from coordinate 167,387 downwards.
CAGAAAAACTAAACACTGACTGTTCAACAGTTGTTTGACATTTGCACCAAACTGGAAAATCAAAAAAACCTTCCCAACTAGGTGCCACCTGAAGAAAAAATAAGTCTGCTCAGCTTCTTTTGTGTAACAAAACTGATGCATTTCTTAATTGCACTGTGACGTGTGACAAAAAATGGATTCTATTTGACAACCAACAGCATTCCACGAAAAGGCTGGACTGAGTTGAAGTGTCAAAACACTTCTCCACACCAAAACTGCATCAAAGTAAGGTTATGGTCCCTGTTTGGTGGTCAACAAGTGGAATTATCCATTATGACTTCTTGAATCCCAGTGAAACCCTCACAGCAGAGTATTGCCAGGAAATTGACAAAATACACCAAGAACTGCACTGTTTATGTCCAACATTGGTCAATCAAACCCAAATAATTCTTCTCCATGAAAACACCCAACGCCATACCTCACAAATGGCCTTGCAGAAGCGGCACAAGCTACCTCACCTACCTCACTTGCCAGACCTCTCTCCCAAGGATTACCACATTTTCAAGCATCTCAACAACTTCCTGAAAGAGAGGTTTTTCCACAACCAAGCAGCAGCTCAAAATGCCTTCAGAGAATTCATCGGTTCCAGGACTACAGAATTCAAAGCTACTAGAACAAATAGACTTGTTTCTTGTTTGCAAAAATGCTAATGGTTCTTGTTCTTATTAATGAATTTTAGTCTAAGAGACATACCACTTTAAAGTTGATGGTTAAAAACAGCAATTATTTTTGGCACCAACCCAATATAATATGGGTTTTCAACATTATTCTTTTTATGTTTAAAATGCAGGGAAAAAGAGAAAGCAGTTTTCTATAATGTTTGCAAGAATTCCAGATTTTTAGAACTCTCTGGTGGCAGAGTCCTTGACTTGAGGAGATGATTGATACCACACGCCCCACCTTCTCATGGGTAGTACAGTAACGCTCCAAGGACTGAATGAAATTAAGCCCTGATGGGAACTAACATCACGTGGACAACAAGGGAAAACCAGACCTTCTGCCTGAAGAATTCACAGATGAGAGAGGAAAGAGAAGACCAGATATAATGAGGTGGGCAAGTGATGTGTGGTGGAGTTGGGAAGGAGCACTGACATCACCAGCCTCAGTGCAGTGCCCAGTCTAGATGATCTCAGAGCATTCAGTCAGAAAGAAACCCCACACATCAGCTCATGTGCTAATAGCCATGCAGCAAAACTAAGAATAAGCCCTACCCTCTGACTGATTATACTGATCAGTTGTTAAGAAGACCATGACTTAAAAAGCACTGAATGGTTTAGAAACTGTACTGTAGCTGCATGCACATACATCTCTCTCAGTGCTGAAGAGCATAGTCTGCCCTGACTCCTGGCCAATTAACACTGTCAGGAAGAAAGAGAGCAACTTTTCAAAAACAGAGAAATCCAGCTAGGAAAAAGAAACAAAAATGGTGCAACAAATCCAATAATTAAACATTTTAAACCTGAGAAACTACAGAGAATGTTGTGTCCTTCCTCCCTGAAGTTTACAAACTCTCCAGCATGTTACTTCTTGTTTCAGGCCTGATCCCCATATGACTTGATTTAATAAACATTTTTCCAAATGACTTGAAGCACACCAGACCAGACTTGTTTTGCCATCACTTCTTTATCTGTAAGCCAGCATTCTACTGGTTCCAGGAATTAATCGTAATAATATCTGGTTTTGTAGTGGTAATAAGCTGCAGAAAAGTGAGGTTTTGATAGGCAACCACTTGCAGGAATCGGTAACTAGACCCACCATGTTATTAAAAGTAGGTAATACTTTAACAAGGCAAAGTGCCTGTAAGTAGGTAATGTAGGATCAACTCACTTTGAAACTCAGCCAGACACTCCTCTGAGTTGCTGGTGTTGAATCTTTCACAAGCTGAAGCACTGCTGTCAGGTTAAATGAAACTTCCTGACTAGTGTGCACCAATGTGACATTGTCTAGAGTAAAAGATAAATCTGATGTGAATTAAGTCAAGGTTCATTGGGCTTACAGAGGTCTGGGCAATTCTTCACTGGGAATTTGTTGTCACAATACTAATAAGACATAACAGAAATTAGAACCGGATCAAATTATCAACACACATTGACATATGAAAGTTATGCGCGTGACTTGACTGTGGCGAGAAATCTAAAATGGTAACAAGGTTGGGTGATCCACATATGTATCTCAAGGAGCTCTTAAATCAGATTTAAAAAATATTATGTTTTAAATGCTCACCAACCACCACACTTATCATTAGCCTTTACAATCTGGGATCATATTATTTTCTTTTAACATAAAAAGAAGAATAGATACTTTTCAACAGAGAAACCAAGAGATACACTTCTCTCCTTCTGCCAGCTCCATGATCGAGAAGGACAACCGTCAAATACAAAGGCAAACCTACAAATACACCTGAATACAGAACTGAATGCAGGACTGCTCCCTGCATGCCACTAAAGTAGCTGACAAGGAAATATCAGCTGCTGAAGGAAAGATGGAGAGAAGGCTGCTCTCTAAAAAAGCCCACTTCTTTGTACTGAAGTGTGTTTATTTTGGAAGAAGGATTTCCATTAAATATGTGCATTTTCAACAAATCTAGAAACACTCTTGAAAATCAAACAAAGTAAGTAAGTTAAAAATAAAGGTGTTCTTTCATTTTGCTTTGACTTTACAGTGCCAAATCCTATTATCAGTAAACAATTCCTGAAAGTATTGCCCTTTACGGATTTGATTGTATTGTTCCCAGGAAAATTCAAATCAACAGACTATTTCTGGGCATGAATCTACTTTATGCTGTTATCTGAATAAATTGGCTTCAATAATGTTTTTTTTTACTGCCACCAGCTAAGCTACAAACCATTACAAGCAGAATATTGACATTTTTACTCCTAGGATTTTGTCTTTTGCTCTCCAAGTGGGAACTGGAGACATGCTGTTGAACAGCAGAGTAGGGATTGAGCCTGGAAGACCTGGCGTTCTCCCAGTTTACATAGCAGCGGTTGCTGTTTGTTTTAAATCCTTTGAAGTAATTCTGTATTAAGTCTCTAAGTGGAAATCTAGAGTGATTTCAGTGTCTCCAAAAGACAAAGGACTTCTGAGTGTAGTTGTCCTGTCTCCACTCCTATCCCAAGGAGTTATGAACCAGACTCTCAAAATCAACCAATACAAAGTGAAGACATGGATCACTGAAGCTCATCTTAATTTGAGGATTTTAATATTTATATTTATAGTCCTATTTCCACAGGTTATGAAAGTCAGAAAATTACTTAAAACAGAAAAAATATTCAAGTTTGGTGGATTTAAAAATATTATAATAACATGGATAAAAGTGCAGAAGTTGCTCTCAGTACAACCACTTAGCTGAAGTGGTTAAAGGAAAATGCAAATTGCTTCGCATGCCTTCTGATGGTGATACTGATGCCTGTTACTTGCTGCTAATGGGTTATCTTGGGAGTACACTACCTGTTACTGTGTGAGCTTATGAGGAAGGCCCCTCAGTCCTCGTTTGCACAAACACAACTGAGGGGAGAGGATGAAGACCCTGCTGAGAGCACAAGGGAAGCAGTGTCATCACCTGAACCAAGGCAAAGAGCCAGGCAGGGAAGGACCAAGTCAACTGGATGGTAGAGCTGCCCCTGAAGCAGTTGCCTCTCACAGGGGCTCTTGGCTCCTGCCTCAGTGCCCGATGCTGGGGAACGGCTGCCCCACTCCTTGGCTGGTGCAGCTGTGTGATACACACACACACTGCTTCAGTCTCCTTTCTTATGATAAGCAGTGGGCTTGACCGCAGCACTTCTCTCCTTTTTACTCTGAATTTCAATGTATAAATAGCTTTTACTTTAAGTGACCATTTCTGCATTCCAGACACAGCACAAGTTCAATTGCTTAAGAAGCTGAAAGAGAAATACATATTTAATGCAGCATGAAGCTTAAAGAAGGGCTCCTAGTTAGTCATTAACCACAGAAAAACTATCTTGCACTGGATGAGGATTATTAAGTTTTACGTGGGCTCTTTAAAGTGACATTTTCAGAATCACTGCTTCAATTCATTCTTCTTGATATGACACGTGTGCTTCCCAGCCTCCACCTCAGCTTCTCTGAAAGCAAAGCCATTATCGTCCAACTGTCAGCATTCTACCCAAAAATCATTTGGAATATTTTCTCTCTCAGTTTTTCCCATGGCATGACAGAGCCTGAGTTAGTATATTCTTCTGAGAGTATTGTCCATTTTTTTTTTTTTTTTTAGAATACCACAGGTGGCCTTGGCCATTTTTCTCTTTTTCAACTGCTTCTATTCTGGGCAGTGTTATCATTTTCTAAGCACATTTCTTCTACTGTAATTTTGCATCTCATCCCTTGATTTTAGCTATGAAGAGACACATGATAAGGGAGAGATACGTTAATTACTTGCCAAATCTATCCACGCTAGTTAACTATCTCTGGGTGTTTTACACAGCGCAACTCTTGGATGTTTTAGGAAACCACTGAGGCATTGCTTTACCCATCCATAATTAATTATTGATTTCCTGTTGTGTGAGTTGCGAAGATGACAAGACCTAATCTGATGAATCAAATAGCTATAAGGGAATCATATGTGAGACAAAGCATGAAGGACAAGACTTCAGATACAGCAAAGTTCTTCATTAATTTTGCTGAGGTTATATGCAACTAAAACACTGCAATAAAATGAAATAAATTAATTTTTCAAAGCAACACTTCACTCTCAAAACAGAAATAAATTCATTCTAATATGTTTTAGACAAAACAAAGGCATTATTTGGCCCTTCAGCTAGAATTTCAGTTCTGTTTTCCACTGCATAAGGTATATATGCCATAACTTAACCTTAGAATCACAAAGAACTACTTTTGCTTGTAACTTGTATGCCCAAAATAACTTGCATCAAAGAAAGTATTTACAATAATTTTTCACTTGTATTGCCATTTTCAATCCAGTAATACAATTTCACCTATCATAACATGTTTATGCCCTAGAAACGCAAACTATGGCTCTTGATCACAAAATCTCAGGAGCAGGAAAAATATTAAATCCTTGTAAGGGTCAGTTTCTTAAGGCTACTGTCCTTACAAAGACTAGAAACCAATCAATCAAACTCTTACTCTTACTCTGCATGCATTCAATTATAAAATCAACTAAATACAACTCCTGTATTACACCTGTGAACATAAAACATGGAAAAAATAATTATTTTAAAAAAATAATCTCTTATGGTGAAGAACATGTTAGCACTGGTGGAACTGATTTGATCAAGGGCCATTAAGAATTTTTATTTCCCGAAGAGTGGCACTGTGGCTGAAAATGGGGGATCATTTTATTCAAATGTGTAGCTGCCTAACAAAGAATCAGCAACCCTTTGGAAAAATCAGTAGGTCACAGAATCATTAAATAGTTTTGAGTTGGAATGGACCTTTAAAGGTCACCTAGTCCAACCCTTCCGCAATAAGCGGGGACATCTTCAGCTAGATCAGGTTGCTCAGAACCCTGTCTAACCTGACCTTGAATGTTTCCATGAATGGGACTTCTACCACCTCTCTAAGCAACTTGTTCCACTGTTTCACTACTCTCAGTGTAAAAAAACCCCCAAATCTTCCTTGTATCATATTTAGTCTGAATCTATACTTCTTTTGTTTAAAACCATTACTCCTAGTCCTATTGCTTCTGACTCTGCTAAAAAGTTTGTCTCCATCTCTCTTGTAAGCCCTCTTTAAATACGGAAAGTCTGCAATAAGGTCTCCCTGAAGCTTTCTGTTCTCAAAGATAAACAATTCTCAACTATCCTTTCCTCACAGGACAGGTGTCCTCTCCCTCTGATCACTTTTGTGGCCCTCCTCTGACCTGTTCCAACAGGCCTATGTCTTTCCTGTGCTGATGGTTCCACAGCTGGACACAATACTTCAGGTTGGGTCTCAACAGAGTAGAGCAGAGGGGCAGAATCACCTCCCTCAACCTGTTGGTCAGGTTTCTTTCAATGTAGTCCAGGATACAGTTGGCTTTCTGGGCTGTGAACATACATTGCTGGCTCACATCCAGCTTTTCATCCACCAGTACCCTCAAGTCCTTCTCTGTGGGGTTGCCTACAATCCCTTCATCTTCCAGCCTATACTGACACTGGGGGCTACCTTGACCCAAGTGTAAGACCTCACACTTGGCCTTGCTGAATGTTGTGTTTCACATTGTCCCACTTCTCAAGTTTGTCCGAGTTCTTCTGGATGGCATCCTGTCCCTCAGGCATGTCAACCACACCACTCAGTTTGGTGTCATCTGCAAATTTTCTGAGGTTGCACTTGATCCCACTGTCTATGTCATTGATGCAGATATTAAACAGTACTGGTCTCAGTACAGACCCCTGAGGGATACCATGCATCACTGACACTCGTGCTGTCCTTGGCTCTAGGTCAACAGCTCCTGCATAAATATACTTAAACTAGACAGCTGGGATCCACAACTTTCTCTGAAAGCACTTTTCAAAATTAAAAGTAACAAAACCAATTTAAACTGCCATTGAAGCTTCTCATTTCTGCTTTCTGCAGGAAGAAGCTACAACTGCTTTATCAAGACAAACTGTATCAGCTAGAAAATAAAGTAAAACAATTCAAAATCAAGCACACATACTTCAAAAGAGACTCCTTTCGAAATACAAGGTTTCCTTCTTTTGAGTCTGAAATGGCAGACATATTTAGGCTATTTTTAAATTCTGTTAGCAGTTTTAGGATGATAAAAGGAAAGAAACGAGAAGGATTTCCCAGCAATTTTTTCCCCCACCCATTATTAGATTCTGTAGAACATCAAAGAACTGAAAGTAGGATATTGATGCACCAGCTTCATATTTCATTGGACTTTGATTACATTTACATGTACCAGTCACGTTAAACAAACGCTTTTAACCTCCTTACAGGATCCAGAAGAATAAGGATCATGATGGTCTAAGTACAGCAACACAGAGGCGCATCAGCAAAAGATGGCCAGTGTTATACATCAGACCATCACAGCTGAACTATTCACCTCTAAAAAGAACGCATGCTTTGATTGCCATAATAATAAATTTCATTCCCCTCTCCTCTGTGCTGCTTGCATATGCTACTACTACTACTAGAAGAACTTCTACTGATCTGATTCATTTGCAAAACTATAAGCAGCCATACAACACAGTGCTTCAACTTTTCTGGGAGAAGCAGAGTTTCTTATCCATGCTCTTTACTACACATGTGCTTTTACCTGTGTCTGAAGCTAGACATGCAAACACCAAGCATACAAGTTAAGTAAAAATATTATTTTGTTCTGAATGGCAGAAATCATGATCCTTGAAGGGGTTTTGGAGAAAAAGGTCGACATGAATTAAAAATGGTTTTGCTAAGCCTTTATTTTTAAAAGACGTTAAAGTCTTTAGAAAAACTTATGGATTCTTTTCAGTATTGTACATCTGATTCCAGCTAAACCTTCTTTGCCATTAATTAATATTATTTATATTAGTTTTTAAAATATAATATATTATTTAAGTACACTAAAAATGTTCCCAGTCCCAAAAGACATGTTGATAATTTTCTTAGGTATCTCCTTTGTATTCAAGTGTTAAAATCTCATCTTATTCTGAGGAACTGTACTTCTGAGAAGGAAAAAATCTGTAGAAGTGACCTACCACTTATGCATGACCCTCCGGATTCTGGATGCCTACTTGTATCTCTACCCTAAGGATATCTTAGAAACTTCAGTTACACAATTCCTTTCAGAAAGAAAGCTCCAAGTCAAAGATACTAACTCCCTGGCTGCATTTTAAATTTTCTTTTCTTTAGAGAAGTTCAAAAGTTGAAGTATTTTAGAGACAGACTTTACACAACTATGTGATATTTCTCTCTTCTAAATCTGTGCTTAGCAACATTAAAATGCACTTGGGTTTTCAGGTGAAAAATACCTAGTGGTTCCCATGTAAGTCAGCTAGAGCTTGCCTTGAGACTCACTAGCAATGCTGACAATGCTTTAGCATCATATGTATGGCTCATTCTTTTAATTCTTTTTAATTATTTTCTTATTTGTTTAGCACCTCTTGAGTCTAGCAGGTTTTGGACGAGAACAATGTCAGCTTCCACACACCTCATACTAATAATTTAGAAGAATTGCTGCCAAGTGTGGTTGTTAAATTAGTGCTTGCTACAATGCTGAATGTTAAAGGAAAGGACTATTATGCCTCTAAGGCCCTCACCGGAAAAGCAACAGCCAAGTATAGCTGAAGGTAATTTCTACGCTCATAGCTCAAACCATTAAGGTTTATTCCTGTAGGAATTACTTAGCTCGCTTTTCAGATTTCATGCTACAAGTCAACATCTTCTAGGTCCATGCTGTGTTGTGAGTACATTTTATCCACACCCTCCCATTTGTGTATACACATGCACACATAGAGAAATTTAGAGATATTTTACATGCATAGAGATAAATTATCCTGCTGCAAAACTGTGTAAGGATGGGCAAAGTCTCATCTCAGCCACACAGGACTGTTTTCATGAAAATGATATCATCAGTATTGAATCTTTGGTTCAGCACATACTGTATCTTAGATGATTGCTAATATTTTAAATAATGTAGTAAACATGGAATATGGCTTAGAAAGAAAGTTATAAGTACTGAAGTAACTGTAACATGATGAAAGGAGTGGTAGGTGATACTGCGTAGTAAACAAACCTTTGTCAAGGGTATCTCAAAGAATTTAACTATGCAAAATGTAAAATCATTAAAATACATGAAGTCTATTGTAAACAATGAACTTAAGAAGTACAAAACATTTGGAAACATCTCCCCCTAGCAATTGTTGCAGAAACACAAATTTTGATTTTCCATCATGTATTGTCATTGTCATGTGGATGAGAACATTAATATTTTGGATCCCAAGAGATCTTCTATCCTCTTCAGGCCATGGAAATACATAGAAAAAGGTAGTAACATAATAGCAATCACATCTCTTTCTAGCATAATCTTCTACTGTTAATAAACTCAAAGGCAGTTAGAAGGAACTAGGAAAAATTAATACTTGATATGATGGATAAACTAGGAAAATCAGTACATTATCTACTTGACTGCCCAAGTGAAATGAGAATTATTTGAATTAAAATAAAATTGAAATAACATTTGGTTTGGCTTAGCATTTTGTAATATTTTGGATATAAGTTTTGTCAAGCAGGATATTATTTAAGTAGGCGACTGGCAGTGAAGAAGCCTCAAAGTTAAAATTTACTTGACAAAGTTTAGAATCATTCTTGAAATACAGTCCCTGGGAAAGCATATGTAAACAAAGTAGGGGCTAAGTTAAATGATAAGTTTATATTATACAGTGATGCAGCCTGGTGCTAATTTTGTTGAAAAATGTAGCATCAAGGTAAAAAGAAAAAAAAAATCACAAATTCCAGACTACCATATTTATCATTCCTCACTGAAGGGGCCTTCTGTCTCTAAGAATGTGAAAAGATCAACATATTATTCTTTGGTCTGTAGCTACTACTCGTTATTTCCTGCAGAACAGAAAAAATGACTTTGCCTTAATGAAGAAATACTTCACATTTGCATGCAGACTGGGAAAGGCAACCCTAACTGACGTGAACACTAGAAACTAATACACAGCAAAAAATGTAGAATTAATAAGAATTCCACACATACAGACAAAAAATATCAGTAATACCAACTTTTTCTCCAGTACTGAAATCAATGACAATTTCATGATTAAGTATTTAACATGAGTGCCATTTCATAAAAAGCCACATTTTAAATGTTCGTTTAAATGTGAATAATATGTTTTTAGCAAGAAAGACTTAAAGAAAAAAAGGAAGTATATCTTTGAAGACTATATTTTTTACTATGTTGGTTATAAAATCTGTCTTCTTAAATTACTCAGATTATGCTTTAAAAAGGCTTGAATATATTAATTTCACAGATTATTTCCACATCTCCTTTATTTAAAATCAATTTTTGAAATTTGCTTAATTCCTGATTAACAAAAGAAGGTAATGTTATATACCAGATCATGAAGCTCTAGGTGTTTTAAATATATTCGTATTACCTAAAGATTAAAAGGATTTACCCTAACTTTGAAAGATATTTATGTCTAAAGTATTTAAATGAGATTTTCTCTGATGTCTTGTCTCTTCCAGGAAAACTTAGTAGCAAATCCAATAAACTGAAACAAATAGCGTAACTACTATGTCCTGTCTAACCAGCACAAAGATGTAAATGTTAGTTCTATTTTCTCCAAACGTTTTATCAAAGACAACACACAGACACACACACACATAAATATATAAAGGTTTCTTCATGACTGTACTTGAATGTTGTGCATATGTAGAAGTTATTTTGGTTCATAACAATGCCACAGAGTCACATTTTATTATGAGAAAAATAAACGGGGAAAACAAAAGACTACTCTTTGTTAAGGATATGGAATTTTTGTACGTAAAATGAAATAACACCTCTAATAAGAAAATGCCCAGTCACACTAATTCTCATCAACAGCACTTATGTCTGAAGGAAATCTCCACTGTTTTTATTAACAGCGATTTTGAAAATGAGCATTTTAAGAATTTAATTGACTTGCGGATACACTTAATCTATAGATATCCTACATTGTCTGGGATCGTCTTACTGAAATACACATCTGTTGTTTTTAACTTAGAGATGCCATTAGGTCAGAAAAGAAAGCAAAATGCTTAATAAATTTCATCTGCTATTGTGTCACAGTGCTTATTAGTAACCAACTTTCTGTTTGAAAGCTTCAGACAATCAAAGAGATTACAGAGATTCTAGGAAGCTTGTCAGGGAATCTGTCCCTCTCTCTGGTATCTGCTGTCCTCAGAGAGAGCAAAACTCTGTGTACCTTCCTCAACAGCAGAAACGAATGGAACTGCTCTCCCAAGTAAAGCGAGACACTTTCCACCTAAAACCTACAGGGTTCAGTAAACTAAATCATATAATATTAAAATATATACTTTAGTAAGTTTTTGTTATTTTTGATTCCTGTACCAATCTCAGTATGCATGAAACATAACAAATCAACACAGGTCAGCTGACAGCCAGAATACCTGAGTTGGGGAATAGATTCTGGTTTCTTGGCTCTGGGAGAGAGTATGCTGAGCGTGCCATGACCCAGAGTCGTGGGTTGCTGAAAATCCTCTGTCATCAGTCACACTGAAGCTTGGGGCCGCCCACTGCCATAAATCAATCAATGAGTCAATCATTTATTAATCAGGTACTTGCATTTTCATAGTTAATATAAAAATGCGCTCCAGACAATGCCCTCTCTATAATGAAAATCTAGTTTTATATTGTATTGGGGTGAGGAGGTTACCTTAAGCTAATCCATCCCTTTCTAAAAGGGTGACATATTATCCTAAACAAGGCCCTGCTTGTTGAACAGAAATTAATTATGCCCCACTTAAAGATGAGCACTGCAAAATATATATGCTCACTAACAATTTGAGCACATGAATACTTTCAAGTCAAGCCACTTTTTGAGGAACCGTTATGTTCTGGATTTGGAATTTAGATCCTTAATGTAAGGTTTGAGTTCTGCACAGATCTTTTTACTAGGTAAATTTTACCAAAAGATAGCATCTTTTTGGGGGATGTCTGAATAATGCTAAGCTTACCAGAAGAAAAGCCAAAGGTTGTGTTCCAGGTCTACATGATAGCATGATGTAATTAACATTTTTAAAGGCTGAGTAGGTATATTTTACTTAAGAAAGGACCTTAGTTTCTAGAATTCCTTGACTAGAGTTTTGAAGTTTATTGCTGGCAATTTTCATGGAACATTTAGCAATAAAGGACCTTCTCATAGAGTCATTGTTTTATTATTCTGAAAGTCACATGTAAATAAGAGTCCTCTTCTACATCTGGACTGTCTTCACTGCTCCTGAGGCTCTGGGCACTTCTAAATATCTTTTCCAGATAATTACAGATTCCTCCTGTTGTAAATGGCACACTACACACTGAAGGACGACCACCTTTAGCAGCCTCCTTCATTTCAAATTATTGATTGTACTTTCATTCATTTGGTAGGTGAACAGGACAAAGACTTCTATTATTCCATGCAGAACAGAAACCTAAGACAATAAATGGAAAACAAAAAGAATTTCTACAAATTCATTGTGATCTCTACTTATATACTTGAAGACAGAGTAAGTGTAAACAGAATAACAGAATGTAAACATATTTTGTTGGAGCCTAAGTGGTTAGGTAAAGCAAATCAATTAATAGAAAACATATTCTACCTGACAATTCCTCCAGCTCTTGTAATATCACATAGATTTAATGCTGATTGCAGCTTGTTTTCAGCTAATACATTTTCTTTCATGTTGCACTCATGTAACACAGCCCTTTTGCTCAAATTTCCTCATGTCATTTAACAAGCTATCTGTGTTTAAGAGTAGTTGGCTATTTTCTTTAATGTTGAGACCGACAGCATTTTCCAGCAAATGGAAATCTGTTCTCTTACAGTTACACCTGAGTTCTCTAAGATGTCCCCAAATCTTCAATTAGCTAACACCCTAGAAACTGGAGTGGAGTCCAGTGTTCCTAATTTGGAAATAGGTGTCTTCAAAGAATCACCACAGTATCTACTTCCATCTTGCTTGAGTATCTAAATGGAAATGATGAGACAGGACCTCTCTGTAGACTGTAAGCACCACTTAATTCTCTTGCTAACTGTACAAGATACTTGGAGAAGAGGAGTGTACCATGAGTCTGAAGCACAGCCACAAGCAAGATAGCTCCCCTACTTATTTCCCCTAAGTGCTGAGCCACTGACCCACCCATGGCGTTACGCATCATGTGACCATTAGGCACTTTTGAAAATGAGACTTTACATATTTTAGAATGGACTCATGAGAACAGAAACAGATGAACGATAATTCATGACAATTTAAGTCTTACTTGTAGAGAACAAAGAAGTTTGAAAATGACACAAGATTAAAATCATTCTTTGGGAGACAATATTTCCGCTACTGATGAAAAACTGTGACAATCACTTCTTTCTTACTTGCTAAGCTTTAGCAGTATTTAGTAATTAATCACATTAAATCATCCAAACAGTGTTTATATCAGGCTGAATCTGAATCTTATTTTCCTCTTGGTGGGAAGTTACCAGATTAGACTTTTGTTTAAGCCACTGCTCAGCAAACTAAACACTGTTTTCCATGGTGAAGTGAAGTAAAATTAAAGTTGAACTCCTGAGATGACTGGCAACACCTTCCCTTCAAGACTAAATTAACTGCTTTCTTTTGGTCTGGGAAATGTCTTTTGTTTTCCCCATATAATTTCAGGACTGGAAATATTTATGCTTTTACTAGATCTTCTGTTGAACATGTTAGGATAGTATCAAATTAACCACACCTGCATTTATTTTCTTAATTCCATCCTAGAGAAATCTGAGTCTCATAGGAGCAAGAGCTCTATTAAGTAAATTGTTANTTCCATAGCAGAATGCTGTGAGAAACTGTGTCACAGGCTTTACTGAAGTCCAAGAAGACAACATCCACAGCCTTTCCCTCATCCAGTAGATGTTGACTATTTACCTTCTGTGACTTTTCCACTTCAGCACAAGCTAACAACACTATGTGTCCCATTAAAGTCACAGCACAACTTTCAACTGGAAATCCTAGTACACTGGATAGAAATAGATAGAAAAGTACAGGGCATGACATAGCCCTGCAAACACAGTGCATAAGGTATTGTGGACTCACAGAGCTTTCCAAGTGGAAACTATTATAACAAAGCAAATGCATCCTACTCTTTCTTGAGTTTGCAGCTCAAGCTGTAGAAAGTTAGATATCCATCTACCATTCTCCTGCAGCAGAAAAGCTAGTCTACACCTTGGTATTCATTCTATAGGATAAAAAGCTATTGGAGAAGAGAAGTCAACAGTTCAAACAGTGCAACTCCTGTTTTATTAGCTATTAAAAATAGGCATGATACTCCTGCTCCAGAAAACTGAACTAAAACAACACACAGACCTTCAACTGTTATTTTTTATAGGATCTTGGCAATCTCAGGACATGTCAGATGCTGCAGATTACTTCAGCCTGTCTCCCCAGTTCAACTGGTTGCAAAAATTCCGGGCCTTGCTTTTGAGGCCTTACAGAAAGGCATCTATGAAATCAAGAAGACCTTCCCATTGCTTTCATTGGGTGTAGGATGAGCCTGCTGCAGAGGAATTCCTGAGTATTAGAATTGTGAGCTCTGGAGTGTTGGAAATACACTTCGCGCAGGGTTTCTTCTGACCGTCTGCTCTGCCTTACTTTTCAAACACTGCATGCGTATTAGTCTAAAACTTTTTTCTTCCCAGAAACACGTACATGTCTAGCTTACCTTAGTTTATCAGATTTAATTTTCTATGCTTTCTACCTCACTGACTTCTGGAATAATTTTTGCATTTTTTAGGACAAAAAAGGATAGGACTTTAAATTTTTGTGTAGTAAAAAGATACCTTTTGTATTCTTTGCCAGGCACACTATGACCTTGAGACAGGATATATTGCTTAATTTGGGCAATAAAGTTAACTAAGTATTTGCTGTTGCTTCTGCAGCTTTTTGGCTTTGAACTGACAAGAGAAACAGGCAATATATGCCAGAAATGAGCAGTGCAATGAAAACTGTGCACATTTATATCCCTCTTCAGTTACATAGCTGAAGCTCTCACCCTGAAATCTGTTAACTTTGGACTATTTTTCACGAAATAGCTGATTTTGGCAGTGTCCTTAGAGGCCGCTTAATTCAGGCTGCTTAATTTAGGTTTCACTACACAGACACATTAATGTTACAGTCTTGGTTAAAGCTGAAGAGCTTGCTTGCCTATGATCTGACAGAATTCGCAGAAAGCATTGTATACCCTGCTTAGGGTAGTCCAGCTACTGGTAGCAGGTCGGGGGACTAGTTTCTGACTCCTGCAACTCGCTTCACAGCCAGGAGTTTATGCCTATATATTTTTTTGGTTTTGGTCCTTCACAGGTGTGGCAAGTCATTAAATGACCATATAAATCCTCAACTCTGGATAGGTTTCCTGTCAGTGCATTTTATATTCTGACAACTATGGGATGATTCCCGTAATGTTGAACAAAATTAGAAATGTGAGTTAGGTTTTCATGTTTCTGCTGACACAGTCTCATATGGGATAAATATATCAACTGTTACTGTATCAGCAGTAAAGGTATATTGCTTTCTCTCACCATTAATACAAAGGTTAACCCTTCTATTCTTTTTACCTCTCCTTACTTACTCTACTGTAAACACATAGCTTTAAAATACACCACAATTCAAACTACTTTATTACATTCTTCCTCAGCAGCAAGGCAAGTGCTGCTACTTTTCTTAAGTGTGATGTGGTGCCCGTAATATTCCTGTATTACAACACAAAGTTGTGCCTCTCTGTAGCCTGCAAATTCTTTGAAAGTAATTGCATAGATATTTCATGACATAGGAAGAAATTGCTGATGGTTTTGCAATAGGATTTACCTGCATTTGAAAAAAAAAAAAAACCTGTACAAGTGCAAGATACTGCAAAGCACTGATCATATTATACTGTAAATTCACTTGTTTTCACTAGCAGACTGCCTTGACCCAGTATCTTTGTGGTACACAACCAGCTGATTATTAGTAGAATGATGAATTTTCTAAGTTCCTATCATAAAAACATTTTCACAACAGTGGTGAAATTCAGACTGCCAGCATAACAGTCAGCCTCCTATAGGCAAGCTCAATAAATATTATGGACTTCAAAGAGATTATTGTATGCCTTTTAACAAACAGCAGTATCGTAATTTAATTATCTGAACATATTTATATAATGCTCAGTTGAATATGTAATGGCATATAATATATATATGTAAGTAAAGAATGACCTTCATTTTAAGATTTTGTTAAGCCTGTAGAACTCTATACAAAGATTAATAAAATGCTTCCTGAGAATAGAGACAATCTGTCTGCCATGAGTGTCCTGGAAGCCATCTCAAAGGCTAGCCTGCACTATTTTCCACAAGACATGCATGTTTTTGTGGTTGCAGAAAATATTCCTTTAAGCATGCAAGGTACTTAGTTACCAAGTATGCTTAGTATGTAAGTATATTATCAGACATTCACATTGGCAGCCAACAGAATATGCTTTAGGTAGCAGTATCCTCAGAAGCCACACAGCATATAGGTAACCTCATGCATGAAGGAACCCCTGAAACTACAATGCAGCATATATATAGACAGAAGGTCGGAAATGAGCCAGTCATCGTAAAAACTTCTAAGAGATTACGGTGCAATAAATTTCAGCCTCTATACTGCAGTCACCCACATGCACAGAAGTCAGGCTATGCACACTTCTAGTGCGTTACAGCCTTGTATCAAGAAGTCTACTCTGGCTCATGTTTGTTCCCACCTCTTAACAGGACAGTTGAGTGTCAGCTCATTACTTGGAACATCTTCACATATGGTATCCCTAGGGCTGTCAAGGATGATTGAAAATACTGTAAGTGAGCAATGGGAGAGACTCAGTAGTCATTTTCCTTGCTCCTCAGACTTGACACAAACAGGGCTGAGGCATGGAAAACAACAGCATTTCAAACAGAAGGTCACCTTCTGCCACTCTGAGATCTGGTGCGTACATTTCATGTAACTAAGTTCTCATCTTGGGCAAAACACATACAGCACAGACTACACTGTTGTGAACCTTCCCTACTTCACCATTCTTATACCTCAGCCTTAACTAAAACCTGAACTTTTGTGCCACATGAAGTCTTACCTCTCTTTGCTGAGATTACAAATACAAATGTCAGTGAGGTCAGCTGTGAAATTCCATTTAGCAAGAAGAACTCTGAGAACTAAATCTGCAGGTTGATCCTCACATCGAATGTAATTCAGTTTGGAAATATTCAGCAAGAGCAGCTCTATATGTTGCAATGGACTAGGTAGACACTGATGTTTTATAAACTATATAGGATGTTGTTTCATAGAATGTATTACTGTATTGTGATGAATTTTAAGAGGTTAGCAGGCCTCTGGGAATGGTATGGTAATATAGACTCCATAGACAGTTTGAAAACGAAGCATATGATACCAGTGTCTGCCAATCAATCTGAAGTGTAGCTATGAAGTTTCAGCCCAGCTCCACCTGTAACTGGACCCTAAGTACCACTCCTTCAGATACTCTTGTTTACAATCTCATGAGGAAATTTGGGAGCTGAAGTGCTGGAAATCTGGTAAATCTCCTCAGAAGAGGGTGGGGAGCTGCAAGATTGAAAGGTACAGTAGGAAAGCATGCATAGGTTTGTTCTACAGAGAACTTAACTCTCCAGGGCTGTCATATCCAGCACTTTCTCTGTGAGTTATTTTGAAAAATTCCCATCCCCTTTTCACCACATCTGTTTCCAAAAGGTATTTCTATGTTCAAAGTAGAAATGAGGGAAAAACCCATAGCTCCAAGTATCTGAAATTTTAAAACTCTAGGGGAATATCCAGTTCACATGAACGTTTTGATCTAAAGTTTCTCAGCCCCCAGATTTGGGTAACCACCATGGAAGATAACAAATCTAGAAAGACCCCAAGCCTTACCTTCTTGTAGAGACTTCTCAGGTCTCTGTACTGCCACATACTATTGAGGACCTGAGATGCTGCTTTCACCACTTTTGGCGAATGCCTGTTACACACATATATTAAAAAGGGAGAGAGAGAGAGAAAGAAAGAGTGAGAAAGAGACTGTTAAGTACAAGACTACATTCATCCCAATTTCCAAATGCATTGCTATGGATTTAAGCCCACAATTAAAGTATGTTTCAAACCTACCATAAGATCTTTGGCATCTTGGAAACCAATGTGTTTTAAGCAAGGGCAATACATGTTATTTCTATAGCACTAATTATTCAGTGAAGAGGAAATATGTGTTTCTCACTGAGAACAAGGATTCATGCTGAGAGCATGAGAAGAATGGGAGAGGCAACAATTGGCACAATACAAGTAATCAACTGGTGTTGCGTACATGTAAGATGATGTCCTGGTTACAACTTTTGGCATAAAGAACAAGAAGTTAAGCTGCCAAACTTCAATGCGTTAAGCACCTCTTAGCTGTGGCCAAAAGCAATACTCTAGATGGGTGATGAGCACTGTTCTCAAAGTGCAGAGCCAAGATGCAGAAATACAACTGATTATAAAAAGTCATGACAAATTCCATTAGGTATCTAAATTAGAACTTGTGTCTTGCTCACACCATTACAGTTTAATGACGGCAATGTATGTTATGTTGAAAACTTATAACTTCACATGGACTTGCTCTTCAGAAAGGTTTTGCAAGAAGCTCTGAACTATTGTTACAGTCAGTTGGAGTCATATAATCCTCTTGGGATAGGTAACTTTAAAAAAAAACCCAATAACAACTAAAAAACAGTATATCAGAGAGTATTCAGATCAATGAAGAAGTCTCAAATAGGAAAGGACTGGGAGTATAACCCAGTCCACTGAGGAAGCACACATTGTGTACTTAAGCCGTTGTGCTGTACCAATAACATACATAAAGTTGTAGAGTGCCAGAAAACCTTGCAAAGTCTGGAGCGAGGATTGGTGGAGTTCAGGGCAGTCATTGAGGTGATTAATGTTTTGCTCAGAAAAGGCACATGGACTGCAAAGCCAAAGGGAAATCAGAAAACAAACAGCATATCCTAGCGGTTTGGACAGAGAGTCCTCTCATGGGTCAGGCTCTGGTGCATCCTGTGACCTCCGAGAAGGAGCACTGGTAGGTTGACACTCATGAGGGTAAAACAATGCTTATGACACAACTGATTCAATTAACTTATACCTTATTATCCTAGAAATTTATTTGGCACCTTTTTATTTTCTTCTATTTCTCACCCAGAGTACAGAATTAGTTGGGCAATTGGTGAATAAACACGAATTTGCTAAAGACTTTCAACCATAATTGTTTTAATTATATTCCCAGCTGTACTAGCTAGTGAGGTGCTGTAGCATGGAGTAACTGGAAAAATAACTGCACCAACCATACTATGAGTACTAAGGAGAAACAAGAACTCTGCAAAGGCAATATGGGCTTGGCCAACATGACCTTATGAACATCAGTTCCCTTGTGCTGTCATACAGGGAAAGTTCTCAAGCTCTGGGCATGTTCAAAGAGTAGTGGGGCTAGCCCCACACTCCCGGCACTAATAGATACAAGGATGCATGGCCAGGTTAGTATTCTGCACTTGTACAAGCAGACACTTCAGACTGGACAAGAAAAAAATCACACTGAAGTGTTTTACTGTATTAAACTAAGCATGCCAGAATTTCCTATCAAACAACTGGCAGTTCTGATTTTTGAATAATGGATTACCTATAAGAAATCAAACCAAAGCAATGGTGCAGAATACTAACATTTATGAAAGCTGAAAAATGAAGCTTTCATTTCAGATAAGCATTTATAGCACCATGAGTTGAGCAGTTTTCTTATTCTAGGACTGTGTAACCTGTAACAGTAATAACACAGGACCTCAAGTCAAAGTACTTGAAAGGTGGATACTTATTATGATTTGGGAGGGCATTTTGGAATTACTCAACACTACCTGGGCTAACTACTTTCATTCAACATAGATATGTCTTTCACAGGTATGAGGGGTACTTAGACAGGGAATTATACCCTTGAATCCTCCTAAATCTGCCCAAGATACATTGAAAATTCCAGACTCAACAAATATTAATTATCTCTACCAGATAATGAACAGGCAGACAAATGCATTTGTCTGAAGAAAGACATATTCAACTTAAGAGAAATGGATGTGAACCTGTTTGCAATACCATACATTTGACCTAGACAATAGAAATAAAAATTTAAAGTAGATTTAATAATAATAAAAATGCAAAAGTAAATAAATCAGCAGGGCATGGGGAGCTCCCACAACTGGAATCACATACTTTGTTACACTACTACATTTTACCCCTTACAATCAGAATATGAGAATGTTTCAGTAATGAATTTGGTATGAAAAGAGAAAGGTGACAATAGAGGAAAACAAACATGATTAAAATATACTGGCAATGCTCTGATCACACAGGCGAGCATAAGTTCTCATACCAAATGTAAGGTGCATAAATCTTTCCTTCAGGTTGTAGCCTGGCTTTGTGGGGCTCTTTTACAGCTCTGATGCTGCAGTAGGCTGTATGATGACAGCTTCAAGTAGGTGGACTGATGGGTTTTGTACACTACAATGAAGTGTTTTTATTTTCAAACTGCCATTATCCCATTGCACTCTAGTTCTGCAGAAATATGAGAATCAGGCTATCTGTTTTAAGCAAAAGAAGGATAAAGAGTGAAATCTTCATGAAGAGTGTGTACATAGGAAAACAGACAAGATGAAACCATAGCTGCTCTGAAAATGTCACAGTCGTGTGTAAGATTTTTGCATGTTTTGGTGCCTCACAAAGTAGCCTGCAGATATCCTAATGCTCCCCCAGAAGCATGGTGCTGGGAAAATCCATGGATCCATTTTTCTACTATGCCCCACCTTACCAGCAAGCTGGTGGCAGGGAAAAGGGTGCACTGAAGAGGGACACTGACTTTACATTCTTCACTCACAGAGCAAGGGGAGCAGTAACAATACTGTGGTGAGGTCCCTTCCTTTCATAGGATCCCTCTACCTGCACATCACCTCTTCTGCAAGGTGCAATCCAAAAGCTCTGGCCCTTAATTTTTATCAGGATCTTCTGGAAGTGCTTAGAGATAGTTGTAACTGTAGATAATCATTGTTTCTTAAACTGCACATACAGTGCACTCCATACACTGCTGATGGTACCTCAAAAATAAACCGCAGCAGAGACTTTTGCTATTGGTTATTATCTGTTTCTTGTCATCATTCACACTGGGCGTATGATTTCTGATGAAACTAAAGAATTCAACTCACGATTGCACAGAGGAGGCAAACACATTCAGGACTAGTAACAACTACCGGAGATGTTAAAAAAGGTGCAAGGTGATTTGCAAAACATACTTGTCTCCTTTACTCTTAGATATGCCAACCAGTTTCTCAATGCCGCCTGCGTCTCGTAAGGCCTTGGCATTCTCCATGTTTTTAGTGATGACTTCATGTAGAGTGCAGCAAATGGCAGTAACGGTGTCATCAGACATGGCCTTGCTTGCTGAGCTGTTGCTGTTGTTAGCGCCTGGCAGTCGGTGGACCAGATCCCTCATGGCATACTTGCCTTTGTTGAAAGAAAATGAAGGGAGAATTCAGAAGATAAAGTAATAAAGGGTGATGGGGAAGAGGTACAGGGAAAATATGAAGACTATTACCACCATTTGCATCATTGCATGTAATGTAATTGGCTACTGATGCTATTTTGGAACAAATCACATTTATACGATTCCATACTCAAGCATTTCACACATCAGGGACTTTTAGTATTTCCATTTTACACTAACTGGAGACTTCAGATATGGGCTACATTATGCCATTATGAGAATGAAATGATGATATACAGGTCGAGTATACGTATAAAGGTAATCTAAATACCACAACTTACAGAGCTTGGCAAGTCCTCATCTCCCACCACACAACTCATAACCCAAGTTACTACAAATAAAATATGCACCAGTTGTTAAAAACACTACACTGAAGGAAAAAACAATGACATTGTTGTGATAAAGTATTCTCTAATGGTCCAGTTTCACTGAACAAAGTTAATTCTATACTGAATGCAGTAATTTAACTGGGTTAGAGAGTTATAAATTTATAGAGTTGTAGTGTTACACAGTGCTCAGAGATGATACCACATCCTTCCACACATCCTTAGCTATATGCACGGTGCTAACAAGAAAGGAAGACTTCCTGACATCTATTCCATATAACACTAACTTACAGAACTTAAAGTCTCCTACAGTGAAAACTGTGATGGATTTTTAAAATGATCACATCTAACTGAAGACATGAAATTCTGTTGATTATTATAATTTTTTCATGTTTAGATGAACTCCTTTTTTTTCAAAATTGTGCCTGAAAGCCATGTGAAAATGACACAAAAGCAGCATTTGAGATTTTATATATATATCTAAATATATATAAATATAAGACAGAGTTAGCACTGGCACAGATAAATGAGACACCTCACACCAGTTCTAGAGAGTCCCTATTATGGTAAAATGGCAGTTTAGCCCTTCAGTGTGATGAAGACAGGATCAGAGAGGGTGAGGGTCTCGTAAAGTTCTTGATGAGGTCAGTAAAACAACTTTGAATAACTTCCAGTGCAGCTGTGCTAGAAATTTGCATAAAGCAATCACCATGAGAGTGTATCACACAGGATGAAAAGGACAGGAAAATTGGGATAACTAAACATAGTTAGTAAGCGAATCTATATCACAATTTATGAATGAAATAATCATGTATGATTATTTTATATAATATGATAATTTAATCAATTTTTGATAACTTAAAGAAGTTCTGATCAATTGGTATTTATGAGTACTCATTGTAAGTCTTATTTCTGAATTCATAAATTCAGTAGTGTGTCCATATTTGAAAGCAAAGGTAAGAGGAAAACCACACCTTAACTATCAAATGTTAAATTGTTTTTATTTCTCATAATTTTGCCTTCAGTGGTAGGAATACAGCCGGACATTTAGAACTGAATTCATTCCTGTACGGGAATGTTAAACTTAAAGTTTATCAGATAAATGTTATGGTAATGTGAGATCTTAGAAACTACTCACTCTGTATCATGTAAAAACACTCCTGATTACAAAATAGCATAATACTACCTACCTAGTAAATGTGTACAGTAGGGTTTAAATCATACTAGTGTTCTGCAATTCAGATACAAATCTTGCCCTGAAACATTTTTATTTCTCCACACTTTTAGTTGGTCATTCGCATTATTGGCTTTTCATCTATATTATTAGTATCAGACACAGCATGAATGTTATTTTCTTTTTTAAAAAATGGTTTGTTTGAGCAAAACGTAATTCCTTTTCTCCCCTGCAAAGTCATGAAACACTGTTCAAGAACAGCTGGAAATGCTATTTACATCTGCATCCATTTGTTGTATGTTACATGAACACATCAACAGCTGCATATCACTTATGGTGCTTACTTCAGCCTGTAGCATATAGTAAATTAAACTTGTGCATTTAAAAAATTCAAACGAACCAAGATTTGCTGTAGCTTTTAGTCTTCTGACTAGTGTCTGCCACTGGTCAGGAGCAAGTAGTTAGATAAACCAGATCAGCAAGACTTTCTGCTTTACTCTGAACACACATCCAGAACAAACCAGTGTTCCTTTTTCATTTTGTACTTCAGCCTATGAGTGAGAGTGTGTCATCATTTCAGTCTTCTGGTGGAACCAGATAATAACATTCACTCCATTAGCAGACTGTGCCCCTTAGATCTGGGTTTAAGGAAATCTGATGGCTGCCCCAAGAAGATTTCTTTCCTGCAACAAGTCTAGTATTGCAGGCAATAATATTCATGTCAGAACACATGCCTAGACACACAAGATGCTTCTTACAATAAATAAAGCTTTTGGAGCTATCGGGAAAAGCTCAGGAAGAAAACTGAAATAAACACATACAAACATGGTATAAGCATCCTAGACATGCTAATGTTCAACAGTTCTAGTATTTCTGCTGTGCACACACTTAGGCATGAGATCAAACCAGTGTTAGATGCATAAGGCCCACTTTTTATAGATAATGTGTAACAAAGAGACAGTACAGAATCTTTTATTCTGAGCAGCTATAGTAATTCCAGCTCAATACTACTATTCAATTCTGAATTAGTTCCATATTTAAACTATAATATATTCTATTTTTTTCCCTACAAATTACATCAAATTTAGTGTTTGAACAGAAAGTGTCAAAAGATTCACAACGCACATTTTCTAGAACTAAAGAGCAGTGAGGATATTGCAGCCGTGGCAGCTGTGCAAGCTGGTGTACAGTTGGGAGACCTCCTCTAACAGGACCTGTTATGACAATGACAGGCCCCTTGTCCTGTGAGGTACTACCTGTAAGGGGGACAGGCTTATTGCTCTCTGCTCTGTCCCTGAGGTGCAACAAAAACCAGAATTGGCACCTTCAACGGAACTGCTCACACAAACAGATAAAGCAACTGACTGCATATACAGGCATCACAGCTCACTCTCCTTCCGAAGGTTCACCTGAAAAAGGTGGCACAACAGCTGGAAGAAGAGGGGAGTCGCTGGGCTATGGGATCATTTGCATGGGCTTAAAATAAGTTAACAAGAGCAACTGCTAACAGATTTCCTGTGATTTTAGTATTTGATTAAATTGGTAGCTATTTGAAAATATGTTTTTAATGAGAAAATCCCTGCCTTAGCCAGGAAAAAAGTGTCTAATTTAATTAAATTTAATTAAAAACAATTGAGGTCATCTCAAAACAAAGCACTAAATTTGCTTAAGTAGAGACTTAAACCATAAAAGCTAGAAGATAAGGGCTATTCTATAAAAAGTAGAAAACATTCTACAGTAATTTGCTGGTATTCCCAGTGTGTTTTCTAAAACAATACACAGTTAATAAATTCCTGTACTCCATTCACAAAAAAATCAGTCATCAGTTAACTTCTCTGATCTCAATTATGTTTCTGTTGCTTTACAACTGGCATGAAGGAGAGAAGAGTCATGTTTTTTAGCAGTGACTACAGAAGAAACCCTACTCTAAATAGTCATGCAAATGTCAGGTAATACCAACGAAGCACAGCTCCTGCTACATCAGCTCAACACAGCTGACAACACAAGCAATCCTTGACTTTTGCATAGTGTATGTTTCAGTCTGCAGAGAGTTTGAATTGAGAATTACTTTTAACATTAAGAGCCTCTTCTGCAAGCAGACTGAAACACATAACGGAGAATAGTCTTGCAACATCAGTGAAGTTTTTCTTTAGCACTACTATTAGGAAGGCTAGGGAATTCAACTTGCAGCTCACGAAGTATCCCTGAGCTGAGCAAGTGAAAACTGATGAGGGTCCTGGGAAGAGAGGAGCATGTGTGTGAGAACAATAGTAAAAATAAATAGCATTGTTAATTTTTGTTAGAGTTCATACAGAATTGCTTTGATATACAAATAAATTGATGTTTTTATTCAAGCAACTAAGACCCAAGACTGATTTGATGCTTTTAAGGAGGATTTACTTAATATGATTAAACATAACCACCAGCTTGAGAAGGAAAAAAGAAATTATATTTACTTGTTCAATTTCACTCATAAACGATGAAAGGCATTACATAGACATAATGTAAGGGCAGCATCACAAGAAAGAGGTTGTCTTGTAGGTGTTTGGTAGAGCGTTTCTTTGACATTATGTATTTTAAAGTCTTCCATCGCTTCTATACTGAGAGCTGGACTAGTCCATCACCATACACTAAGTCTTTGATTGTAAGATGATAACATTTGCTGACTAAACATTTCAGCAATGCAGATTTAACATCTTTTCCTCTGCATGATTAGGTCTCATTAGCACCTCAGTACATGCCTCTTTTAATTCAGGAAACTTCTTTCACAGGATCAAATGAATAGCTGTCCTAAGAAAGACGCTGCCTTCAGAAGAAAACAGTAGAGCAAACTATTCTTCTGGTAGATTTAACATGAGTAAAATATCACAGATAAGGTTCCACTTCCGTAAATATTTCCCTACCATTGCCTTAAGACAAATTCACTGCTGATGTAACCCCATTGACTTCATTTCCATTTTCACTCATCTCTGAAAAATTACTTTGACACATTGGCACATTTACTAAATAGTTGTGACATGGTTCCTAGTTTGAGAGGAAAATCACCCTACTGAAAACATGAGAAACCTCAAACAGATATTAAGCCAAACTGAGAACACTATTCTAGATGTAGAGCTTGCTCTAATAAAAGCAAAACATTCCCATTCCCCTGTCCCGTTAATTCACACAGTGTAGCTAAGTAATACAAATTATATCAAAATGCCACCTTTTTTTTTTTTTTTTTTTGTAATGATACAAATATCCTGTTCCTGAGCTACTGGTATCTGTATGTCACAATATACGTGAATTTTGTTCTTTTGGTTTTAACATGTCCTCCACTGAAATATCCAGACATACATGTTTTCATGCATTTTCATCATCCTCCTGTGGTTTTAAGTCCATTCAACTTTAGTATTTCACAGCCTTTTTTTCCCCTGGGAAGTATATTACTGGGAGAGTTTTTATCATTACTTTCAATCATTATTTATCAAATATGCCAAAAATTGTCTATTTAATTTGAGTGGAACAAATCTTGATCCTGAGTCACTGTGTACAACTGATTAATAAATTAGAGGGCATTCATCACATGACAGCAGTGGCAGAAATTCTCTATTTGAAAGAGTTAATTTGTGCACCATGCTTTCTCTTGTCAGATACTGATTTTTTAAGGTGTAATTGATAACAACTATAGTATCTGAAAATGCCCCTTCCAAACCTGCTGAGGTACAGGAATGGGGCATAACAGCCAACAAAGATATGGTTATGCTTAGAACAATATGTAGCAAACTGGGCTCAGGCTGACCAGACAGTATTTTGTAGGCATCAGAGCAGCAGTGAATCCCATGTGATTTCAGAGGTTAAAGGTTTGTTAGTTTTCATAGAGAGATTTTCTTCTGCCACTGAAACACTTGAGGGGGATAAACTATCCCAAATTTCAAAGGCAAAATAGGTTAAGAAAGTAGAACGCTACCAGACTGGGTCTTAGAGCCAGACACATACTATTTTTTTGTGAGACAGAGGAGGAAGTAAACAGAAGAAGATGAAGTGGGGCTATTCCACAGCTGTTGGGCCACCAGCAAAGTTGGCAGATGGAAGGAGACAAAGTTATATTTTTGAAAGCAAGAGAGGCTACAGTACTGCAGTTGAGTGACACTTGTCTATGGGAGTAGATGACTACTCCTCAGACTGTGGGGAGCACCAAGTATGGTGCAGGTGAGCAGAGAACAAGAAATAATCAATTTTGCAATGTCAGTTTATAAAGGAGGACTCCTACTGCAGAAGATAGAGCATCACAAACTGAAACAAGGGTTATGAGCCATCCCAAAGTTTAATGGCCTCTTGTTCAGCATCAAATAACACGATTGCCTTCAGGTAGGCTTTCTACTGCAATGACTGAGACAATGACTTTGCTATCCACTCCTATGCATAATATATAGTCTCCAGCATTGCTGACTGCAGCAATGCTTAGGTACATGAATGTCACTCCTGATGTTTGGCCAAAAATGTTTTTAATGTACCTAGGTCCTTTCAGTTCTTATGTTAGGGATGTGTACACACATGTAATCTCTGGCACTTCAGGGTAAATACATATGAAGATGTTTCACTACACAATGTGAATTCACTACAGTACAGCAATTATCCCTATTACAAATATTATCACCTCAGTTCAATTACTTGTAAGGGAATGACTGATGAGTTTTGAGTAAGCATCTCAAAAATTGTGGACTGGAGCCATTGCTTTAGTTGCTTCACATTAAGACTAGCCTGACAATTAATTTCGGATAATGAGTGCTTTGAGTTAGAGAACAATGCTGGATTTCATGGCCTTGCAGCTTTATTGGGGCTTAAATTTTAAGGCTCTATGGAGATAAATTATTTTTGGATAGAAATGTTAAACGTGCCCTCCTGTGCCTCCAAGCATGCAGGTGCAGTTTGCTGACAGCTGCAGAGACAGAACAAAAGATTAGGTGGAGGTCTCAAGATTCCCTTTTTCCCTTAGAAAAACAACAAATACAACAAATATTTTTTCCATTTTCCACCACCTCTGATGACAGACGGCAAGATTTCAAGATATAAGATGAGTATTTGGTGTGAACCATAACTGAGAGGAACAATATATACACTGATACATTGTATGTGACGTGCTCTTCATCGGTTTTCTTTTCTAAAAATCTTTTTTATCAAGAATAAACTCAGTGACAGGTAGTGTAGCATATAAATCCCTACAGGGAGAAGGAATAGTCTTTTTTTTACAGTTTCAGGGAAAAACCCCTCAAACTTTCATAAAATGATGAAAGTATGTGAACCCCTAACATCTGTGTTGGCAATGTCAATTGAGATATAAAAGAATCAAATATCTAGAAGTGCAACTAATATAGATGTTTTTTGTATTTTAAAAAAGATAAAATATGCTGGTTTTATGATTCCATATTTTGTAAGAGAAAGGTATGGCATGAGGAGAACTAGGATGACAAAGGGCACAGACATAACAGGAGTAGAAAAATTATATATATATATATATATATATATATATAAGCTAGCAGTATTGCACAGACAAAAGAGAAGCATTTTGATATTTTCACCCTGAACATGCCATGGGAAATCAAAACTGGGTGCAATGCAATCATCACTTTTTAGCAAACTGCCTTCTCAGATCCATGACCTTTCACAGATTTCCTTTCCCATAGCAGCATTTTAACCCAGCCATCTTCCTCCTTCAGCTTCCTTTTCCAGAAATGCAACTTTTCCGTTTTATGTATTTCCTGCCTCCCTCTGCCTCATCATTTTTCTTGATTTCAACTGACCTTCTCAGGGCTGCCTCCTCTCCCCTCTACCATATGACTAATATATTTTTCTTCCTTGAGCCGTACTCCCTCAGCCTTTGGGTCTGAACCACTAACTTTTCATGTTCCTTCACCATCTCTTACATATCTGATATTTAAGCATGTATCTCTGCACCCACTCTGTCTGCCAAGCTTTTCCATCCTCTCCTCATATTGGTTTAAATGACCTCCAATTTGATGCTAAGCTAGATCCAATTTTTTGTCAAACCCCTGCATGCCCATGCCCCCTGCCAGGCTCCTTCTTTTTAATGTTCCAAACTAAAGGACATTTTAGTTAGCTTACAAGCATAGATTTTAGACTCGAAAATACCAGTGTGTTTAATAGCAATTTCTCTTGTACTACTCTTGTTGTCTCTCTTATATATCTCAATTCCATACACAACTACCTATTTAATCTACTGTAATTCTTAACACTGATTTTACTCCTCTCCAAATGGAAAATCTTCCAAGACTGCATTTCTCTCACACAGCAAGACTGCAGATACTCAATCTTCCTATTAGTAGCTGTCTTAAAACCCAGAGATTAAAGAACTTCCAGACCTTTACAGGAGGCTATAAAAAGCTAGGTCATACAGCGTATCTGTCCCAATGCATCTTTAAAGGTTAAATCCACGTCTAAACTGCACACAGAAGCACTTCAGCTGGCTTCATCACAGCTAAAGCTAGAACTAGGGCAATGTATTGAGACCCTGCTGTACATGTCTGTCTCTTTCATCTTTGGTGCTGTCTTTTTGGCAGTTGTCATGGGATGCATACTTCCACAGAAAAGCTGATTTCTGGAGAAACTAGCTTTCCTTTGGGGACTAGGTGTTTGCAGAGAACAGTCAGTAAACTAGTAGAGAAACGGATTTATGGGTACCATGGCCAAATGGAGTTCCTGCTTCGTCATAGCACTTCTCATCCAGTGTAGTGGTTGGTTTTGTTTTTGAATGTTAATCCATGTATCAGCTGAGCAATCTTTATCTGCTCTCTCATGCTGGAGAGGCAAACCAATCACCAAACACAGACAGCCCACCTGAGGATACATTCTCAGACTCACAACTTGGTTTTGGAAGATGAATTTGGAAGACACGTATGCATAATTTGTTGACTGTCTCTCCAACACTGTGACTATATAAAATGAGTCAGTTTGAGTCCAGTTTGATCTGCCAAATTATCTGTTGATTTGATGCACCAAACTAACGTGTCCACAAGAGAAGAAAAATCTCCACTACTAGGCTTCTATTTGTCACTTTCATTTTCAAAAGAAACAGCACTTTTTTTAAGGTAAACTGTCACAAACCTAAAAATATTACTGCTGTTGTTTTGTTCCCCCATCCCCTGGCCAGTAAAAAGGATTTGAGTGGTGGCTCTTGCACTTTCAGTTTTGGTAGATTAGCTTGGAGCAAAAATACCAGACCCAGATTTTATCATTCTTGGATCCAAGGAATTTGATCTTGCATGCTTGGATTTTATGTCCAGAAAGGATGGAGTTCATGTGGGCAATCACTCAAATAATGTTGGTTTTAATTAGTTCTGTTTACATTTTTCTGCCAGGTATACAAACCAGAATAGACATGGAAAGGAATTGTTAACCTACCTATTGACACAGGCAGTGTAAATATATCTAATTAATCAGCTGCTACAAACTCCAACACATTCACTTCTTGTTCAGACTGCACTGTCATCTTTCCTTTCATCTTCCCACTACCCCAAGGTAAAAGAGATTCTGCTAAGGAAAGTGATTCCTCAGTTTAGTTGCTGCAGGCTAAGTTTTCTGATTACTGGAGCTGGTTTTACTCCCTTGCTTTCCTCTTCCCTGCTGCTCCCTGCAGAGAACAGAGCTTTTGGAAGGCTGAATTTTAAAAAATATAGTCATTTAATTAATGTTATGATTAATCAGTATTTCTAAAGTGCTTTGAAGAGGAAAAGTGCTATGTGAGTGTTGAGTAGAATTTTAGTTTTATCTGTATTATTTTCTGAGATAGGATAATATTTTCTTAATAGTTTAATTCAAGGGACTTTAAATTAGGTCATAATGAAGAAATAAGAATGTAATCTATTTTTGGAAAAAATAAGTTTAGGTTTGAAGATCTATGCCCTGATCCAACAGCCATTGAAATTAATAAGCCTGTCTACCAATGTCAGAAGGTATTAAATTGGATTCATAAAGAAGCAGCTTTTCTCTTCTACTTTGGTTTTTACTTTGTGTCCAAAATAGAACAAGATTCTGACAACAGACTGATGTAGCCAGAGTGAATTGCAACCAGACATTACCCTGCTTTAACTCGCCACGAAGCAATTTCTATTTATTTGCTACTATTTTTCTTTTTTCACTTGTGCTGTAATATTGCCTGAAACCAATGAACAAATTTGCCCCCATCGTATTATCTGAAAGACTGATTATTTTTGCATGCTTTTATATGCAGTTATGACAATATCATGGTGAAATGCATAGAAAATCTTATTTAGAGACATACATTAAAATATTAAGAAAAGTGACCCCAAAATGGATCCTCGTAATATATTATTAAAGATGAAATAAAAGTGCATAAACTTGAATGCATGAGACCAAAAAATATAAATCTTGGTAAGGTGATAGTGACTTTTGAAAACAACTCTTCCAACAAATATAGAAGACACTCCAGGTCATGCTGTCATGCTCATGTAATCCCCAATTACTGCAATGTTCAAATATTTCTCAAGTCATCACCATGAAAACTCTAGACCGAACTGCTGAAATAATTAACCTGTTCACGACAGCAAAACTACAATGCTGTGGATATGTATCAGTATTCCACATTGCTTTATAGTGCATCATAAAATAAAATAACCTACATTTAATAACAAAATCCTGGTTAGTATCTTAGGTCCAGTGAAACCACACACTAACTTCACAGATGACAATTTCTCGGAGAAGGATATAAGGAAAAGAAAAAAGAACAAGTAAAAGAACAGCAGCAGGAAAAGTGCTAACTGTTTAAAAAATATTTTAAAACCTTTCAAAGAGAATTTATCCATGAATGGGTAAAACTAATACACTATTTCGTTTGGATTTTTTAATCAATTTGGAATTGTTGACAAAAACCTCATGAAGAGACAGTGGCTGCCTGATGAACTGCTAATGCATTAGGATAACTAAACCAGACCATACAAATGTCTGCTGTAGTAATAAAGTTATAGATACATTTATTACAAATGGTGTCTCTCACAGGTCATGCAGAAAGTGAACAGGCAGTCAGTTTTACTAGGTATATTTTTAGAGGTCAAGACATTTTTGCAGATAATATTAATGTACTGTCTCAGTTTAATTCCTGTTCTTGACAGAATGCTTTGTGTTCTTAGCAACACAGACATTGGAAACAAGCAAGTTATACTCTAGTTTTATATTTTAATTCATCTGAAGTTACTACTGTTTAAGGCATGTAAGCAAACATATGGTGGGACGTTAAAACAAGCTTTCTGTTCCCATGGGAAGGGCAAAAATGCATCTGATAACCTTCCTTAACTAATACATATCATATTATTTTTTGTTTCGACTACAACATGAGAAGTTCTTACATTTCTCATATCAAAACAGCCTCAGCTCTTTTTACTTGTATATCTTACTAATAGATGTGTTTAAAGAAACAGTGATGAATCCTATTCCCAACTCCCCCATCAGAGTACAGATCGAATAGAGCACAGTTCTTTTTGGGACTCCTCAAGAGGTGGAAGTCAAGGAGTTCACAATGAGACTTGGTTTAGGGTTGTCCTACTGCTGTTCCTTTCAAAGTAACAGCTCCAGGTGGCAACTGATCAAGTCTTTTCTCCAGTGTCTCTCAAAGAAACCTTACCTCTAGACATCCATTTAAGCTTGCTCCGTGTCACTATATTATTGCTTATTTAACCCAAGTCACAGCTGCTCATCTGTATCTCAGTAACTCATGGAGGAGGGATTTTCAGGGCTGTTCACACACTGAATTTTCTCCTCTTAGATCCATGGGGATGCAATTGTTCACATGGGAAGAGTCAGAGAGCCCACAGGTTAGACGTTTTACACAAGAGTTGATCTTTTTGGAAATCAAGTTGGATAAAGGAGATCTGCTTAAGGCAAAGATCTTTCAAGTTCATCTCTATCAAACCTTTGCAACATTGGCTCATCTCTGTTAATCCCCAAGAAAGGTGGAGAACTGGGCAAGTTTTCAAAGACTTTTCTCTCTCCATACTCGGGGAAAAGAAGAATCTGAAAGAGCAGTGGTCTCCCTGGCTCTACGTGCTTTACTCTAAATGATAAGAGTGTTCTGAAAGTCTAGGGTGAAGTCAGAGTGAAAATCTTACAGCAGTCTCACTACTTACCTGCAACATGGCAGAACATGAAAAGATGGGAGATAGTTTTGAAATACTAGAAGAGATTACACTTAACAACAACAAAACTCCACAAAGCAGAAAAAAAAATCTGTCAAACAGAACAAGTGAAACAGCAGATACAATGCTGACCTCCTAACCTCAGGAGATTCAGAGGACAATACTCCCAAAGGTAAACTATTTCTTGATAGAATACTCCACTGTGAATGATAAAATAAAATTTGCAGAATATCATGTTCCCTTTGTGAGATCAACCGTTGTTAGTGTCACCTTGAAAAATTTTGCACACAATTATATAACTTTGCATATATTCATGCTAATAATACATATTTTCCTCTACTTAAAATTAGCACTCTGATTATTTCCTAGAATAATCCCAAGTAATGAAATTCAAATGATGCATAAAACATCACTTTAAGAGCACCCCGAATAGCACAGAATCTAAGAGGTCCTGTAACTTTTATGCTGAGAAAAGTAAGTAATGAGACAGTTTATTTTCCTCACGCGGTACATTACACCTACCAAACAGCAGGTGAATTCCACCACTGCACACATTCTTTTGGTACACAGAGCTGAATTACTGCCTTCTGCTGCAAGATCTGTAAACTTGGACTAGGAGCTTTTTTCCTTTTTCACAGAATTGCAGAGGACTTCTCAGGATTTTGAGAAGAAAAGGAATGCAGAGCCTGTATCTTGAATAAAATGCAAGGATGTACATAAGCTAACAGGGTCATTCACTCATTAATTAAAAGACTAAGTTCCCTCTGTGACACTGACCAACCCACTTCTGCTCCTGTTCCCCACAGGGTTAAGCATATAAAACTGAGATCCAACCATGCATGAATGAGGTGCATAGCTTAGTCATGCTTGACTGTGGACCTTGATAATTCTGGTAGCAAAAATGAAATAAAAATTGATGCAAATAATTTCCTTTTAAATCCGAGAACATTTAAGGTTGTTAGGATCCTCTACTGATTATCTAGACCAATCCCTCTGCTCTAAGTACAGTCAGCTTGGTGGCTTCTAGTATTTTGATGGAATTTCCTGCATTTCAGTTTATGCCCATGACATCTTGTCCTTTACTGGACTTCATGAAGAAGAGTCTGTCTCTGTCCTCTTTACACTCTCCCATCACACATTTAGACATAAGGGTAAGATACCTCCAAACCTCCCCTTCTCTAGGCTGAACAGTCCTTGCTGTTACAGCCTCTTCTCACAGAATAAATGCTCCAGCTCCACAGTCATCCTTGAGGCCCTTCACTGGACTTTCTCTGGTAAGCCCATATCTCTCTTGCACTCCAGAGCCCAGAATTGGAACCAGTACTCTAGGTGTGGTGTCACCAGCACTGACACAAAGGGAATAATCACACCTCCATCAACCTGCTGGCAACACTCTCAACACAGCCTAGGAGGCTGTTAATGTATTTTGCTGCTTGGGCATGTTGCCGAGCCACAGACTTTTAAAGATTTTTCTTGGCAGTTAAAGCAATGGCAATATAGTCAGCAGAGTGAATGTGACACCACAGGGTTTAGGCCCTTACTCTAACTCTTGCCATTAATCCTAAGCCCTTGTGACTGAATGTCTAACTCTTACCTCAACACCTGCCTGCAATCCCTAACACCAAGCCCTATCGCAAAGCCAAAGACTAAAACTCTAACCCTTTATCTTATCCCCACTCTAAACCCCTGCCCTGGTCACTAGGGTCAAATTGCTGTCCCTAACCCTAACTCTGACTAAACGCCCCAGCCCACACTCTAACCACTTACCACAAGCCCTTGGAACAACCTCCAGTCCTCAACCAAAGCCCTTCTCTAACCTTAATGGCTAATCCCACACTCCAAAAGATAAGCCAAATCCCATTCACCTAACCTCTACTTAGATGCCCAAAAGCCAAGCCAACCCCTCCTCCCTTTCGCTGCATGTTCACCCCACATCTAAGGCTGGCACATGAGGACACAAAAGGTGTGGGGAGAGCCAGGCCAACAAGGGTGATTTTGTGGCTGTAAGGGTGATTCAGGTAATGGGACATTGATTATGACACCACATGTGTTACACCTTTATCCTAACTCTGACCAGTAACCCTAATTCTGTCTTCTAACACCTATGTCTATCCCCGCCCTCTAACCCAATCTCAAACTCTAATCCTTGACACCAGTATCACAAAGTGCAAGCCTCTAGAAAAATCCAATAACAAATAATCCGTTAAAAGAGGAAAATCAATTGCCATAGAAAATACTTATAACTGTCAAAAAAGAAACCAGATTTTTTTGGCATGATCTTGATCTCATAAAGCTGAGCAGGAGCAGTGAGGCAAGGCTTCATTTATCACTGTCTCAGGCAAACATTAGTAATCACTATGTGAGAAAATTAAATATTTTGCTCCCATTAGCCATGGTATTCCTTCCCCACAAGCTGGTTCCCAGCTTACTTGACTTAGCAGAAACACCCAATTAAAATGCCTGTCTATGAATCAAATCCAATGTAAAGTAGCTGAAGGATAGTGATGGATCTGATGCAAAGCACTAGCAAACGGCACTGGTCTTCCCTTTGACAATTACACTAAATACTCCATTTAAAAGGCACCACTAAGCTCAATGGATCTTAAATATCATAGCCCTACTTTAAAAAAACCCACTCAGACAAATGAAAATTCTGTGAAAAAAATGAGAAGATGAAGAAAAAATTAGTATTGGCATATCAGCTTTTGAGTGAGATGCAGTCAAGAGCAATATCATGCAGCCACACATTCCCCTTTAAACATATGCTCCTTATCTAATATAATCAGCAACATAAAAATATTTGCAGTCGTGTTACGTGAAATTAATGGCAGACAAACCCTACTGAAAAGATTCTTTAAAAATCATTAATACAAAGCACACTCTCACCAATTATGTGAGTCTATTGGATATTTCTTAGCATCCATATTTATTCTTATCTTAAAAAACATCTGAAACATATTCTCAGTACATATTTATTTCAAATATTAAAAGTAAACATCCTGGAGAATATCTTGGAACCTGGCCCACTTCTGTGCTACGAAATCTTCCCCTGAAAACATATTGAAGATAAATTTGTCATTTACGTTCAAGTTCTCTTTGTCCTGGAATTATATTTCTTTCCACAGACTGAGTCAGATAATGTTCTCCTCATAATTCACAGAAGCATTTAGCTTTAGATACACATGAAAAAATATTTATATTAATAACAAGTAAATTTCTTAATTACATCTCAAATTAGGATAACTCAGGTTGGAAAAGACATCCGGAGTTTGTCTAGTCTGATCTCCCTGCTTAAAGCAAATATAAAACCAATGCAGTACAAACACATCACAACAGACCACTTATCAATGGGAGAAGACATATATTATACCTGATATACTTGATATAATACACTGGATGGCACATATAGTCCATTTGCTGCTCTCTTGTGAAAAAAAGGCTACATTCTTAATGAAATACTTCAATATGATGAATGTGTCTCTCCATGTGTGCACACACATTTAGTCTCTTCTCCCAGTACAATTTCAAAACACATTTTTGCCTACAAAGATCACAATGAACTTCATCCTTTCTGATATGAATATATTCTGGGAAATGGCCTAGCTAATACAGAGCAGAAAATTTGTATTTAATGATAGAACAGGAATGGAAATTAAGATGTTCCTTATACATTGCTACACACACATACTACGCAGCTGCAGATGCCTTTAAAACCCAAATCTTTCCTCAACAGAAACCACTAGTACATTACGGTTTTAAACTAATCCGTGTTTTAGCTTTCTCAAAATCCTATGCTTCTTTTCTTTTTCCATGGCAGTTGAAACTTGATGCTACTTTTCAAATATTTTGTAATTTGGGAGAAAAGTAGGCATAAAAGTATGTTCCTGGAAGGAATGCAGTTTACTGCAGTTTACTCCCACATGTTAAGCCTTTATCCTTGCAGACATGCAGCCTGCAGGGATGATGAACAATACAGAAAGAACTCAGAAAGGAAGAGTAGACTACACAAAATCATGACAGCAGAGATAGGACAGGACTATTGACCAAGGTTGTGTATACTGTACTAAAGGAGCAGAAGAGAGAGTTGTAACTTGAGGGACTGGCTCATAGTTTTTTTCAGTCATGGACCTATCTATTGATTCGACATAAGTTGGTTTTCCCTTAGAATAATTGTTGAAATTCAGCTGACTCTGTAAACTCATTGGTTTAGTGGGCTCAGAATGATAGCTGGTAGGAACCTGCACAGAGGCTGATTTTCAAAACTCCTGCGAGCAAAATATGAGAGCTGATTTCAATAATACCCTTCATCCTTTTCAGGATCATGATTTGAGACCTGCATTTCAGGTCCTTGAGATTCCTCGGCCCAGTAAGTATACTTCTTAGATGAAGTATCCTCTTAGCTTGTGAATGAGGGCAATACACTGGCTGGAAGATAATGTAACATGATCTTGCATTAGGAATGAACTGCTTAAGCTGATTCTTGGAAGAAAGGTAAAAAAGAGGTCCAAGAAGGGAAGATCACAGAAATGGCAGATTCATCAACCTGAGCCAGCAGATCCAGGTCTCTGAAATCTCCGTTTTCTTCTTATTTTCAAATTGCACAAGTTCATTTCATCACCATTCTTCTTTTCTTACTCCCTGTTTCTTTCAGGATCAGGAGAAACAGAAAGCAGAGACATCTCCTTCCACTCCCTTCATAATCCAGGAGAAATTCTTTCTCTTTGTTCATCCTGTTCAGGCTACTCAGCAATCATGGATTCTGGCTC
Source organism: Piaya cayana (assembly GCA_013389865.1). Taxonomy (NCBI): domain Eukaryota; kingdom Metazoa; phylum Chordata; class Aves; order Cuculiformes; family Coccyzidae; genus Piaya; species Piaya cayana. The sequence goes on along the minus strand of WAAB01003131.1, from coordinate 129,693 downwards.
AGCGGCTGCCATTGCGAGGTGGAGTAAGTGCCTGCTCCTGCATGGGCTATGTACACACTGAAGGGCCAATACTCAAGAGCACTGCTCTTTCTGCTAGATTAGCATGTGAATAGCTCACCCGAGATGCTTTCTCCTGGGTTCCCACTGCAATGTAATCTAGGCTATGCCCCAGCACTGGTAATAAAGAAAGCTCACATCATCTTAACTTCTGAATTAGTACCAATGCTTCTGAAAGTACTTCCATCAATTTTGTAATAATGATGTGCTTTTTATAATGCCTTTTAACTGATGATGTCTAGGTATTTTATGCACATTAACTGTCCCTCACAATGAAAAAGACATGTGATTATTTATTCACCGTCAAGGAAACTAAAGCAAGACAGGCTGATGACCAACTCAAGAACCTATCTAAGACTTGATGGTTTTCTGCCTCAGGAATGACCAAATAAACCTAGATAACAAATTAACTCTTCCAAATTTTACATGTGATATTGTGTTTGCTTTCTAAACCATTTAATTCTCTTACTTTGTTTACTTCAGTGGCAACTCCACAACAAATCTCTAGCCACATGGCTCCTAATTGCAGCATCTTATTAGTACTGCCAGGCTAATAGTTACTGATTTCTTATGTTCTAAGTAGATTTTAGAATAAACAGGATAATGAGAGAGACCTTAAGAATGTGGAAATGGTTACATCCAAGTTAATCTCTGACTCTTAATCAATTTTTGTCTTGTTTGAAGCACGAACTAAAGGTGCAGTTCTTTATTTCTCTCTTTAATAACTTTGCCTCAGCTTTGAAGTTTCTGTAAGCTGAGAATATCTTATCAGAAATGTCTCGGTGAATGAAAGATGCTTAAATAGGGCTACAAGTGAATGAGTCTCTGTAGGAATAGGCTGAGCTCTTCAGCATAAGGCATATACATATTCAATCCCAAGGCAGAAGAATGGATTTAACTATAGCAGATAATGCACAAAAATCCATCCCCAGTATCCCTGTTTCAAAGGCTTTGCTTGTGATGTCGTCAGTATATTGGATTGTTAGCGGCTAACAAGAGAGAAGGAGACATGCCTTTTTATTTGAGGCTTGATTTAGACATTGCAGTACAGTTCTGCACAACAGAGGATAACACCTTTAACTGCTAAGGATTTAATACCTATATGGGGAAACTGAACAGCCTGACTTGCAGGCCTATCCAATAACAGCATAACCAAAGAAGCTTGGCTTTGGCAGAGAAATGCATCTTATCTGTTTTGTTATTCTAATTTTCTAGTAAAAAAATGAAAGAATTACCAAAACCAGTTTTTTTGAGGGGGGCAGCTGGGGGAGAGAGGAGGGAGGGTTTGTAGTAATGGAACAGTTTACTATGTTAGGACTCATGGTGGCTGGTTTCTAACAAAATACAAAAACTTTCAGGGTGTCAGCAGACATCCAGTACACAAGTATTAAAAGTTTATAAGTTTATAAGATAATAACCACATTTTGAGCTTCACAGGCACTACTAAACCAAGTCAGAGTTTTCTACCCCTCATATTGGATACTCATGCAACTTCTTTGACTTTGTTCTATTTAACTAGGTTTGTTTATAACAGGAAGGAGTAATGTTTTGCTCACCCAGCTCATTTTCACCAGTAAGTCAGGCAGTGCTGACTCACACAAGTGGTTTGACTGTAGACATAATGAGTTAATGAGAGGCTGGAGGGAGCCTAGGAGCAGGAATACCTTCTGCCACTGACTGCCTCAGGGTGAGTTACTATGTCTAAGGTGAAGGAATTGTAATTTCCTAAACATGATAAATCAATCAACTGAGAATTTATAATTTTAGTGTGAATATAGAAATTCCATTATCAAAAAGGGGCAGTTTTATATAATATTATATTTTAATACAAATTTATTTCTATGAAATAGTCTTAGTGGAGAAAGTGCAATATTTTCAAAGTACCAAGGTGACTGAATTAGCATCCCACTCTATTTTTGAAAATAGAATATTAGTCCCTTAAAAACAGTTGCTTAGAGCTTATGTCATGACTGAAAAGACAGTTCTTAATTCACCATCAAGAATCTAAAAAATTTACCTAGTAAAAAACATTTGTACCTTTAATTTCCCTTCTCTCATACTGAATTCATTAATTTTAAGTAGACCTCACCACTGTTTCACACCGATAATGAGCACCGCTTCATCCTACTCACTCTACCTTAGTAATACTGCTTTGTTTCTCGGAGTTGAATCCCGCTTCTCAGGAATTTGATGGAAAAATTCCTTCTAGCTTCCATGAGGATAAGATTAAGCTGACAGCTACAATATTTTATTGAGGTTGTTGCAATTGCGTGGCATAATATGTCCTTTTTAAATGAAAGGAGTACCTTTCTATATGCATATGTACCTCATGGCATGCTTTCCTTTCATTTTCGGTGCAGGCAGAAGGTTGGAATAAAACCTACACACATATTGACACAGAAACACACATATATGTGTGTATATATTCATATGTATATAAAGATTTAAGTCAGAGAGAGCTTAGGTCAGTTTAATATGGGGATAATTTTGCAGATGATACACAGAGGTGAAGTTGAAGGAAGTTACCATAAAGGAGAGGACTGAAAGTGCCTTTGGACATAGAAGTGTTTGTGATTACACTTCTTACACGTTCCACTTTTTCCTCATGAATCTGCAATAACTAAAAATCCATATTATTGCTATGTGATTGAATTACAAATCAGACCAGAATATATTAGTGTACATGTGATTACTAAGATCAGTTTCATAATGGGCATCACTATTGAACATCAGGGATATTATATTTATTGCCACCAATTTTGAAGTAACCAATTCCAAAGTTTAGGACATTCACAACGTATTTCTCCTTTAAAATGTGCAAGTTCAGTGCCTCTCTGAAAATGCAACATTTTGAGCTACTCTAGTAATTTCCTCTCTGGTAAATAAAGGAAACTTCTGTGTCTAAGTGAATTTAGTGGCAATTATGCTATCATGGCCTTGATTCCAAGATTATTTGACATTGGTTCTTACACACTGACACACTAAAGTTCTGGTTCAAAATTTGCTGAAATTCGTCCTGAAGTAACTTAAGTATATGCACTGATGCCACCGAGGTTAAACACATTAAAATTGTGTTTATCCACTTCTGATTTAGGAATTTTGGAGTTCATTCTGCATGGCTTGAAACAACAAACATGTCAACTTACCCACTTCTTACTCACTATAGCATCCTTACTGAGATTTGGACCAGATAAGTGGATGATATGCTGTCTGGACTGCTGTGGTCAAAAGGGGGTAATTGCCAGTATGAAATCCAGCCAGTAGATGATTACTAACAGTGTCCCACAGGTGGTAATACTGGGAGCAATAATGTTTCACATCTTCATTAACAATCTGAATGATAGGATAGAAAGCATTCCCAGAAAGGTAATATACTGAAGGGCAGGAAGGCTATTCAGATGCACAGCTGAAGAGGAATCTCAAATTTCAACAGAGGCAAACATAAAGCCCTGCAGTCAGGATGAAATACCCCTCAGCACCAGCACAGGCCATTGGTGAACTAGTCTGAAACAGGTTTTAAAAAAACCTCTGAACTTAGGAATGCTGGTGGACAAGTGGAGAATGAGTCCACAATGTGCTCTTGTAGCAAAGCAGGCCAGCCACATCCCAGGCTACGTTAGGTAGAGTCTAGACAACTAATGATTCCTCTCTAGACTCAAATGATTCTCTGCCTCTAGACTACACCTAGAATATCACATCCTGTTTCCATCTCCCCAGTACAAAAAATGCATTGCAATATTGGAGTCCAGTGGAGCACCACAAAGACAGTCAGGGGACTAAAACACAAAACATACATGAAATGCATTTTCTGAGCCTTAAGAGAAAGTTAAGAAGAGATCTTACTGTTGCCTACAACTACTAAATGGGACAGTGCAGGGATGGTGTCATCTTACGATTACACAGTCTAAGAAAAAAAATGCGTACTATGAAATTAATGCGGATACAGCTTGATCTTGTGGGAGTGTACCTCCTTTTAATCCATCTGAACAATGAAGTTTACTGAGTAATTTATGAAAATGCATTCAAAATATAAACTTACTTGCTCAGTTTGTAGGGAAGGCTTCAGTCTGCCAGTGCAACAAAAGTCAGAATTTGGTTTTACTGAACTCTTTGGGACTTTTGTATCCACATGAATTTCATACTATATGTACCCCAGACTGTGACCAATTATTTGACAGTTAAGACTGCCCACAGAGACAAGTAACTTTTGAATTTTGAAATTCTCAATATCATCTCTTTGGGCTTGATCTTCTGATAAGTTTGTTCAAAATCTTCATTCTGGAGTACAGGATGGATCACATCTAAAATATTAAATTATCTAGTTTCTTTAAAAAAAAAGACATTACTTCAATTATGAGTTTTAACAAAGTGTAGTATTGTCTTAACTTTTTCTTTCAAATTGCATTATGCATGTTACATTTCTACACAAAAAAAGCATAGGTTTAAGCAGCAACACATATAAATACTTTCTTAGATCAATTCCTGAAGTCTGATTTATCAGTATAAAGTATTATTCATTATAAATATATAAAATTCCTAACTCTAGGGGGTAGTCATTATATCTTTTTCATGTTTGCACACTCTTATGCAACACAGCCAGAAGAAGCAGCAAAAAAAAAAGAAAAACATAGTAGTACTAAAGATTGTATCAGTAATACCAGATTGCAAACAATTTTATAGAGATACCATGGAGAGATTAATGGAGCTTTGAAGCTGATTCTAAGGGTTCTCTCGGCCTTCCTTGGGAGGAAAACTAAATTTCTTTATTTTTGTTTAATTGAGCCCATCGAGATATTAAGTACAAGAATCACAGTCTTACCTTATGGAATTACGATAATAAGGCCCCACAACAAATTGATTATTTCCTCACTTATCTCAGATGAAGAGAATGTTATCATTTAATATTTTATAACTGCATATGACAAAATTGCTGCTATTCAATCCCAGTAGTTATAAGCATGAAACAGCAGGTTTGAATGTTTTTAAAAATAGCTTAGAATCAGAATCACCAGGTTGGAAGAGACCCACCGGATCATCGAGTCCAACCATTCCTATCAAACATTAACCATGTCCCTTAGCACCTTGTCCACCCGTAACTTAAACACCTCCAGGGAAGATGAATCAACCACCTCCCTGGGAAGCCTGTTCCAATGCCCAATGACCCCTTCTGTGAAAAACTTTCTCCTGATCTCTAGCCTAAATCTCCCCTGGCGGAGTTTGAGGCCATTCCCTCTTGTCCTGTCCCCTGTCACTTGGCAGAAGAGGCCAGCTCCCTCTTCTCTACAACCTCCTTTCAGGTAGTTATAGAGAGCAATGAGGTCTCCTCTCAGCCTCCTCTTCTCCAGGCTAAACAACCCCAGCTCTCTCAGATGTTCCTCATAGGGCCTGTTCTCCAGATCCTTCACCAGCTTTGTTGCTCTTCTCTGGACTCGCTCCAGAGCCTCAACATCCTTCTTATGGTGAGGGGCCCAGAACTGAACACAGGA
>WAAB01003131.1:78846-123060 GCA_013389865.1 Piaya cayana | reverse complement strand
AGCTCCCAGCCCTCATGGGCTCCCTTGCCCTTAAGTACTGTCTCCCATGACACTTTGCCAACCAGCCTTCTGAAGAGTTCGAAGTCTGCCCTCTGGAAATTTAATGCTACTGTTCTGCTAACCACCCTCTTCACTTCGCTTGTTAAGTAGGGGTGCAAACTGATTTAATCTGAGACCTATTCAACTAGCATCCAAAAGAAGAGCCTCAGAAATTAACAGAAAGATAAAACACAGTGACAGTGCTCCCAGCCACTGCCTTTTAAGGGATACTACTGGCACCTAAACATACAAGATTCATGAGGAAACACAAGAATTCATTTATAAAGTCTGAAGCAAAATACTATACTCTGCTTCCTGTAATCAAAAGGATATTTGAAGTTTTAATAATATCATCTGAAACAAGAGCCGTTCACTCTAAAAGTTGTAATAAATGATGGAAACTACTATTCTGTGACTACAGCAAAGAACTTCATAAAGAGCAATTACTTTTTAAGAAAACAGCAGCACCTGAAAATGTCATGCAGAAACAAAGTATGACGCCGAGTTTCCTTTTTATACCTGTCAAAGACTAAAATAACACCAAGATCACCTTTATTTTGACACAGAATACATATCACCCAACAGAGAAATGCAATCACTTTCCACGTATACTCAGGCAACTGCAAATCACCAGCCACACTGTGTAATGACCTAATGGTCAGAAATAGAAACAAAAACAAAATTCAATTTAACTGTGCTGAGTTTTACTTAGAGTGTCATTTGTAAGAATCCAGATATCCATAGTATTTCCTAATCTTTCATGCTTTAAACACTTATTCTCTGATATTTTTCACCTTTGTCATATTTTCATCCTGGGAAAATGAGACATTTTATGGTGCAAATATTTATCTAATGGATGATAACAAACATCTGTACTGCACATCCACAGGTATTATACTTCTGTGTTAGCCTATATCACATTAGTATAGTCCTCTTATGTGGGGACACAGAATCTGAAACATGCACAAAACAAATTTGGGAACACAGAGAGAGAAGTCTGAACATGCCTCAAAAGCCACCTGTGGGGAGAGGGACATTGTGTATTGCCACTTCATCTGTCAACAACTAACTCATGAATTAGGATTGTAAGGACAACTGTGCAAGGATGTAGATGCACAGGAAAAAAAGCTATTAATGTGACTGGAAGCAATCTATAGATAGTTTTAATTTAATTGACGCAAATTAAAAAAACCCCCCAAAACCCAATTTCTCAGCTCCACCTCCAACTTCCTGTGCAACTACAGTGCCCTAGCCCCATTCCCAGTATCTTCACATGTGAGAAAAAGATGTTCCATTCCTCTACCAAATGCTAATTCATCTGCCATGTTCTACTCTCTTTCATCAACATGTGTTATGAATAGAAGTTCTAGTTTCTTCAAAGGAAAAGGTGCTTTCAGTAAAAAAATGCCATATATGTAATTTCTATCATTTGAAAATTGCTTAAGTTGATAAGGATTTCAGGGAAAAAATGGTTACTTTGTATCTTGTACAGAATAAAACTATCTCACTGTTTCATGAATTGAAGCTGATACAGAACAAGATGGAAACATCTGTTTTGATATACTTATCTGTTAATGTAAGGCTGTCACAAAACTTGAATTTTCAAAACCACTTTGCAGATTTAGGACAATTCCTCACAGATTTAAAAGTACTTTTAAAATTACTCTGGCAGTTTATGACATTTTCTTTTCTACTTTTGTATATTTTATGGAATAAGTGACTAAATTATATGCACTTTTTAGACTGGAACTCCAAACTTTCAAAAGATAAGTAGCACTTCTCAGCATGAACATACTGAGAAACAGAGCTGAAAATTAATATTGAGTTGTTTGAAATGTCAATCTTCTGAGTGAGAATAGTGGATACAGTTACGGTTTAACTGCTTTCTACCTTGTACAGCAGAATAGAACCAAACAGAAATTGTTTTTGTCAAACTAAATGTAATGTGCAGGCTGGGGAACTTTCTTACGTGCAAAATGAACATAAATAAAGTGAAAAGGCACATTCATTACCTGCTTGTGGTTTTTTGGTGTTGCTGGTTTTGGCAGTCATGCTGAATCTAGGATTTTCTGGGCCACCTCCACGAGATTTTGTGACTTTTATTACTTGCACTCAGAACCGAATCAAAAGCAGTACTGAATGCAAATACAAATCTACAAAACCTATAACAAACACTTAAAGCTTTATAAACCTTAAAACATTATATTGTATCATTTAAAATTACTTCTGTTATTTAGATAAGCTGTCATGGTGCTGAAGATTATAATGATTAGGTGGAGTCTTCTTCCCTGAAGGTGTTCAAAATGTGTGTGGATGTGGCACTTTAGGACATGGTTTAGTATACATGGTGGTGCTGGGCTGATAGCTGGACTGGATAACCTCACAAGTCTTTTCCAACCTTAATAATTCTATGATTCTCATGAGACTCTGGCATTGAAATGGAAACACAACCACTTCCAGATATTCTTCTGCCAGAAAACTGTTTCCACAGGGAACAGCTGACCTGGAGCTGGGTTCTGGTTAGTATTGTGAGGCATCTTAATCTCATTTTATGGAGATAAAATGCTGTGTGATTTTTCATTACAATAAAGAAACAGATCTGTGAAAGTGGTATTCTTTGTTACCCTAGATCTGAGACTGCATACAGTTATCTCTGTTGTTTTGAGTAACAATGAAAAAATTGTAGTTCTTGTCCACTGTCCTTTCAAAGTCTATCCAGCTAATTAAAGGGGAGCAGGACAGTAGTTATTCTGCATCATCAGAACAACTTCTAATGGGATCCTGATTGCTCATCTTCAGTAACTCAAAAGTAGCCACTCCATCTCTGGCTACTTACCTAGGTCCTTACAGAAGTCCCATCCCACTGTATGATCCAAGACTTTAGGTGACAGGGTAAGTGGGACAAATGTTTAGAAGTGCTGTTTTTACCTTACTGTCCGTAGTCCATGCCTACTCAACTGGCTGAAACATCAGCTTTTTTAAAGATGGTTCAGGCAGAGAAAACCCCCTCCAAATCCAGATAGTTGTATTTAGGCAACAGGGAAGTTCAGATGTAAAAGACTTAATCTAATCTTGAAAATGCCTGATCTTGACTTCAATATTAAAAATGAGAATTCAGCTCTACCAGCCCTGGTTTTCCCTCAGAAGCCCTTTGGTTGAGAATGTTATTTAATCAGAAATGATTGAGGAAAGAAGCTTTTCCTAACCTCTGTAGCTACTAGGTCTGTGTGTCAAAAATATATTTGAAACGAATTGGAGTAAAATGCAATGCATAAGTGGTTGAAGGCACATGGAAAGTGAAAGTATCCTAGACCCAAAGCTTTTACACTGTACTGGAAAAGTATTTAACATCTAAAATTGTACGAGTTTAAATTCTCAGCTAACTTATTTATACAACAATAGAAACCAGGGAGTCTGGACTTTGGCATATAGGTGTTATAAAACATCAAAGCTTAATTATGCACTTACCACCTTAACTATCTTTCTCTTCATTGATATAGAGTAAGCAGCAAGGCAATTAGTGTGTTACCATGCCTTCCATCCCCTAAATCAACTTCTTGATGACAGCCTCTTATCCAAGTCTCTGTTTATTGTAATAAAGGTTTTGCACAGCTCAATTATTAAACACAACAAATGGAAGTGAAATAAAAACTGACAAATTAAACAAATTGCAGCATACATTCTGTCTTCACCTTCTTCAAAAGAAATGTCTGATTCCTGATTAATGCTTTCTAGCATCTTGTGCATTGTCAGTTCATGTCAATTTAACATTTCAGTGAATAAGCTACTTTATAAGTCAATTAAAAATTCAATTAAAAAATTCATTGTCTCTCCTTCACATCTTTGCATACGTATGTGTGAGAAATTCAGAAGTGCTCACATTTAAAAAGAAGAGAGAACTGCATGCAGACGCTCTTAGTGGGATAAAAGCTGCTTATTTGATCATTTCCCAACCCATCCCCACAATCTCTGTCAATGTGCTTTACTAGGACCTAGAAGTTCTTACAGCTGCTGTTCTTTTAACTACAAAAGTGAACACTGATTTCATTTGAATTTATTACTAAAACTGACATGAAGTTAAGGCCTTTAAAAATGTGTCCATGTTCTAAGACAGGAAAGCCCTCTATACTTACTTATGCTCCAGAAGAGTCATGTTCTGCTGTGAGAACGCAAACACTTGTCTCTGATGTGTTTTCAGCAGAACATGTGAGAGCAAATCTTTCCAAATGTGAACCAACACGGTACACCCTGCAAGGCTGGGCATGATGACCTCCTGAGGTTCCTTCCAATTTGAATTACTCTGTGAGCCTAACAATCCATTAGAGTTGTTAACTCCTGATATGTATTTCAACAAAACATTCTCAAGTTTAGCAATAGCATTTTGAAACAAATAACAATTATTTTAGGCACTCAAATAGATCCACGTTGCTCACGAGATAGCAAGGTACACACTCATTTACAATTTATACGTTCCCTAGAATTCTTTCATCACTCAACAATGGTGAGAAAGTAATAGAGGGTGAGATCCATTTTATCGCATGTTGGATAAATAATTCACTTCCTGGGGGTCTCGTTCTCTCTGTCAGCTATAAGAGAGTCTAATACAGATATACTGGATACTGAAATTTTAGGCATTTATTAAGGTTAAGCCAGTTCCAATACACATTAAGCAACGATTTAATTGAGATGCTATCCTTGATTTTTGTGCATATCTTATACCTGCATTACCAAGAGATGAGTGGTGAACTGAGAATTATACAATACTGACACCAACTAGCTCCCAACTCAGGAATCATTATTACAAAACGACCCCTGATACATGCCCTGTTTCAGGACTTGTTTCAAAACCTTATGAAGGTGCAAGAAATTGTGCCACTAACTTCACTTATCTGAATCATCCTTTTACAGCAATAGCCTTCAATATTTCATCAAACTCCCTAGAATCTAGAGCTCTGATTAGACACATGGATTGTTCTTGAGGGAAGAGATACATAAGAACACATTTTCTACACAAGACAAGAAGCCATCAAAAACCTTTAGATGGAATTGTCCTAATTTTTTTTCCAAGGTTGACTGATCAAAATACTTCCAGTTTTCTTGATTAAATAAAAGATAGTTTTAATGACAAAAACACAGGTCAAGAGAGAGAACGGTGCTCTTGAATTACTAGTACTATACTTCTCCCAATCAACATTGACCCAGAACAGCATTATAAACTACTGTCAGAATAAGTGAAAACTGATAGAAAGACCTGAAGCACAAAACTGTGCATTGAAATTTCATACATTTTACCTCCAGCTATGCATTTACTCCAAAGCCCGTACCCTGTGGACCTAGTGCTAAACAGTATGAAATGCAATACTAATCTAAGTTCTAAATTGTAATTCAAGAGTGAAAATCTTATATTGTGCATACTCTCTTCTACATTTATAGTGAAAAAACTCTCACCTGGAGCAGCCTGAAAAATCAGCTTACCTCTTCTGAAAGACCACCACTGCACTTTAAAATGTCACAATAATTGTAATTAAAGATCAAAGTTAAATGCCATACACATACAACAATGCAAATGTATATTTTGGGGACAGACATTCAGCCTTTAAAAATTGCACTGACAGTGAAGATTGAATGGGGAATCTTGATTTGGAAAGTCTACTCGCATCCTGAGTGGGGAGAGAAACCAGCAAGGAGGGAGGCTGGTGCTGGCTGGGAGACTCCAGGGAGGAAAAGAGAGTTTGTCTTAAGTAGGACACAGTTCTATAATGCAGGGTCAGATGACCCACAGAAAGTTTCCTAGAAGTCCAGACAACTATGCGGAAGGTCTTGGGCTAGAAAGCACTGAAGGTTGCTGGGGCAGATGAGAATGCAAAAAAAAAAAAATCACCCTCCTGTTTACAGGACATGTATTTATTTCAATGTCTTTCTGCTCCTCTCAGCTGATCCAAGTTTTCACATAAGAAAAAAGACTTTATTCTAGATCAGTAACTTCTTTGACATCATTCCCAACAGAGTGTGGTTTTACAGAACAGAAATTTGTAGGTGCACTCACTGCAGGGAAGACAGTGTGACAGTTCCAAAGTGAGGCACTAGGCTGACTAGAAACCTACCACAGGTAATCCTCAGGTTAAGAATAAGATTCCTATGGGAGGGAGAAGAATGCCATATCCTAAGAATAAGGCACCTATATAGCATTAAAGGTCACAGAAGACTGGGTTTGTTATTCTACTTTTTCCCCCTTTCTTTTTCTTTTTTGAAAAAGAGTAAAAGAGAATGGAAGAAGGAAGGAATAAGAGGATGACAGCACAGAGTTAATTGAGAAAACCCATGGAGAAGCTGTGGGACAGAAGTGAATCCTCTATTGAAGTGAATATCAAAGTTGAAAAATAGTGATTTCTGGTCAACTTGGAGGCCTATAGGGGGGTTAGAGGTCGATCCATGGAGGAGACAAAACCTGCTTCAAGGAAGGAGAACAAGCACACCTGGTCAAAACTGGGGGAGCTCAAGTATCCCAAAATGCTTATGAAGAACATGAAAAGAAGCTGTAAGATGGTGGGGTCCCAATGGGTCACTGGGGTGTTGTGCAGCTCTAGACTGCTAAAACCCAAGAACCAAAACCCAGACATCAGCTTCCCTCATCTGTAGCACTGCTGGGAGAGAGAAAAGGTTGATAAGCTTTTTCATGGGTGCACTTTTGGGAAGCAACAAAGTATTTCATGAAAGGTTAGTAGAAAATTAATGTGGTCTGAAGGAGACCAGGAACACAACTAGGCAGTATGCCCAAGAAGTGAAAATTGTGTGCTGGATTACCTAGTGCCAGAAGTAAGTAGGTCAAGTTTACTATGTGTTTGTCTGGATGTGGTTTAATTTTGTGGGGGAAGATGAATATTCCCACTGTGTTGGCCTAGAGACACGTGGTACAATACAAAAGCTATGAAGAAAGAGAAAAAAGCGATTGTATTAAGGACATGGAGCATGCCCCAAATGAAACCCAGGAGTTAGACTTCACTATAAATAAAGAAAATGGTGTTATAGGGTTGGCTCAGCCAAATTATAAGAGAAGCCTGGCACCAACCTTTAGCAATGTAACACCACAGTTGATAGATCGGTGTGGAAACTGAAACAGATTGGTCAATTCAATGCAGTCCAGAAAGAAAAGAAATAAAAAATATGGCCTTTCTATTTTTCTAGTTCAGTACAGGTGATTCTGGATCTTACCAGGCTTTCTGATGTATTTGCAAGATGCCTTAATAGTGATTTATAGGCTGTTTGGCAGTTACAGGAAGAAATATCTCATTCACTGGCACATTTCAGTAAACATTTATCAGCCAGGTATGGAACAACAGCACCACTGAAAAGAGAGCTTTACAGACACATAACAAAAATAAATTCTACTTATACAATTTTACTACATATACAGTACAACAGTTCACCTTTAAAAAAGGTTATCTTAAGGAGTGAGTTCAAGATTCACAGCTGAAATGGTTCAGGAATTATAATGTCCATATCATACTGGTATGTTTTGATTTTCCTTAAACTGCAGCAGATTTGTATTGCAGTTATAAAGTACAATTCCCCAGAATCACCCCACACGCAACTTGAATATGAGCAGCACCACATAGCCACTACAGGTTGACTATATATAAAAATTTATTACTTAATTATTTTCAACAGTATTTTTCCACCTTTTGAAAATTCATCTTTATTTATATCACATGCTTTCCAAGAATTCCATAAAGTATTAAAATGTGGATGTTAAATAAGCTTATTATCCATAATTTACTGAATATTTTAAATGGCACATCCCATTAAGACAGCTCCATTTTCACAACTGGTCTTACTTTTCTAAATAAAGTTTGCAAATTTGGAAAGAAAATAAAACTTTCAATTAAAAAATAATAGAGCAGAGAAAAGGTAACCATATCTAGCATAATGCATGGCATTACATACCACATTTATATTCAGTAAATTCAAATTCAAAGAGCTTTTTTCTGATGTTAGTAGGTAGGGATAAGAGAATATAGAAGAAAACTCAGCATGAATGTGGTTCATGAACCCTACTGAGGAAGTCCCACAAATGATATGTTAAAGAATAGGGATTACGTCATATTGTAGACAGAATGTGGAGGTGGATCATGAGACAAAAAAAGTCTGTTATTAATCCAGATTAGATAGTCTGATATACTTGCTTCAATGGTAATTTCTAATTTATATAATCTATAAAACAACAAAAAAAACCCCACTAAGAATACACATACAGAATCCTGCCTCAAGGAAGCTGAGCACAAAACATTGAACAAATCTAATTTCATGCCAATTTTATCAAATGCAACATGAGCAAAATCTGAACAAGCAGGCTAGTCTTGCAGGTTAAGCACCAGTCTTGAGTTCAGTCCCTGGGCAACCATAGCAGATTTACATTACTCAGCAACCTCTAACTCTGTTTGCTTTATAACATTTTGTCAGTGAAATTTCTCTAGTTCATACAACATGGAGGGGAGCAACTGCTTTAACAACTTGTAGAACACTACTGTAATGAAGCTCTAACCCTCAGACAGCACTGGATACAAATAATAAAACATTATGATCAAAATATCTATTTGCAGAATTCTGTAATTAAAAGCAGAGAAATATGCTGTAATGATACCAAATTAACAAGTTTGCAAAAGAAAAATGAATAAAAAAATATACTCTTAATGTACAGAAAAAGTAGAAATAATTTTGTCATGCCTGTTGAAATAGTTCAAAACCAAGGAAGTGATGATTATTTTTTGAAGACAGAACATGAAAATAAAAGTTCAACGATCTACAGTGAATATCAGCTAAAAAATCCCACCAAAATCCTGAACAAAATAAAAAACCCCAAACCCTAAGATGATTATTTACTATGCCATAAGAATTCAGGGGCAACAATGATTTATGCAAATTACTGTTGCCTTCCATTACTGCATAGGTGTTTGTGAATCAAGCATCTCTCAGTTCACTTGCTGGAGCTACTAATATGCCCCATATGTCCCTGGAATAATCTTAAAATCTTTATGATTTGTCACTTAATGACCCCAAAATTACTTGCAACAGACAATCTGAGGATCAGGAGTGGCTGCTCTGCTTTGATCCTCAATCTGGAAGATGCAAGTGCTACTACCAGCCCAGGAATGAAGTGCTAAAGCAGAAAACAAAGCCATTGCTTTTCTTCTAGAGATTACAGTATGACAGATCATGAAACACTGCATGCTGTTTAATTAATTTAACAATTCCTTGCAACATAGCACTAAGCTGTCACACAAAATGTGAATATGACACATTAGATAAAGAATTGAAGAAATTGTGCTAGAAATGTGAGAACAATTATTTTCATTGTGCTCATTCTGCTGCAAACTGGAGAAAAAAAAAAAAGCCCAACCCCACAGAATACACAGATTGTTTGGAAAGAACATACCTATTAACTCCTTATTTCTGACATCTAAGGCCATGTTTCGTAAAGCTGTAGCAACTGCACATACCACCCGGTCATTGTCTATTCGAAGCAGTTCCACCAGGATTGGTAATCCTTTTTCTTTGCGGACAGCAGCACGGATATACACTGACCACTGTAAAGACACATGGGAGACCATGAAGAATAAAGTGAGAAATCCACTACAGACAGCAAGGCACCTGAGGTTACAATGGACATGGAATAAAGACTAACAGAAGCATGGGGATGCAAACTCAAAAGAGGGAAAATAATTGCATTTACAGTGCTAGGCAACTGCTTGATTTGGAAATCTGCACTAAGTTTTTATGGTGGCAGAAAAATTAAATGATGAATTGGCTTTACTGCTAGCACACCTGGTTACATTTGTATAGCCCAAGTCTGCTGACCACTTGCTTTGCATCAGTATTTCCTATATAACATGTAACGATGCTTATTCACCAACAAAATTTATGTTACAAAATAGATACTACAAAATGTGTTCAAGAAGTTTGACGTATTTATTTGCTATTACCATAAAAATGATTAAGCCTAACCCCATAAAAAAATGCTCTTATAATTTGTCTTGTGGTTGTCAATGTGTTCAGAAGGAAAAATGAGGACAAATACATGTCTGGTTTTGTCACCTGTAGCGGTCCTAACTGGAAGACTATTGCACGCTGAGGATTTAGAGATTCAGAGTTCACTTGAGGTGCAGGCCTGTCCTGTGTCATGCTGCACATATCACATGGCTGCGGGACAAACCCACTGGACGATGATATCAGTGAAGTTTGTAGGCATCTCCCACTTGGCAGCTGGTCATGAGACCACTGGCAGGCCTTGTCTTTACCTCAAAGTGAAGGAGCATGTACTCAGGGGAAAAAACTTTTCTTTCACAATAGCAACAAAGAATAGAATTGCTTACATCTAATAAAATCCTCTAAGAGCTCTAAAGACCATCATGCTAGCGAACCTCTCCATGGATGGGATGCAGCTTGCAATAACTAGGAGCCACATCCAATGTTGCACAACCTGGGTTTCCCAGCATCTGAAGGGATGAAAGATTAACTAGGTATCCTCTTTTTCATTCCATTGTTAGGTCCAGAAGTTGAACACATGTAAAAAAGACTGAAACTATGACTTTGTGATTTTGAAACCTATGGGTATTGACAAATTTGAGATGTTAGGGCACATGCAGGACGTGCCAAGTCTTCTCAGCACAGTCCACTTCAAAACAAGCCATTTGCTAGGTATATATTCCTTCCCACATCCTGAACTTGTCTGGACTTTTCATGAAGTTCATATTCATGCTCCAACTGACAGTTGAAAGGAATTTATTGAAGCAGAGCTTCCTCCTCCTTTCAGTACTATGGCATGGATACTTATCCTGCCATTGTGCCTGGAAGGTGAGGACAAAGTTCTGGAAGTCCTTAGAGTTTGAAATATTTCAAATATTTCAGAAGCTTATGATTTCCAGATCATGATGACCTTTCTCTTCCAACAAACCCTCCTTGAAGTACAGTTCAATCGCACCTTAAAAAAGCTATATCACAATAGTGTTCCTCTGTAAACAGGAAGAGTAAAAACAAATTCCATGAAGTAAAGCATTAAAAAAATGTTAAGTACACTCACTGTCAACAGACCATGCTTAACCTTTGCATACAGCCTCTCCTTACCACAGCTGAAGTGCTCATTTTAAAAGCTAACATCTGTTAACACTATAGGAACCTGCCCTCAACAGCAAAAGCCAAAATATATTTTATGATAACAACTGTAGATATGAAGACAGGAAAGGGCTGCAATGTCACACTATCTAGAGTGTAAATTCATTCCAGGTGATGTTATTCAGGTGAAATAGGGAAAAAGGAAAAGAAAAAAGCATTTGAGGAATATTATTTTATTATTTTTCCTCTATAATAACTATGTATTAGAAAAGCCATCTGGCTGGACTTTGCTGTAGAAGAAAATGATAATGGTTATGATAAGCTTTCAACTCAGATAAATGGGACATGAGGTTCTCAGCACCACGGAGCACAGTCATATGTCTAAAACATAAATGTGTCATCATTTGCTGCAGCAAAGCAAATAGCTCTTACATGAGTGAAGAAGCAGCAGAAGGATTCTTGATTGATCTTATTCTATGCTCCTCCAGTGTATTCTCTGGAACCGGTGTATGGGATGATCATCAGATAAAAACTTAAAACACATCTTAAGGATCAGTGAGTTTAATTGAAATTATCCGCTGAAAAATAATTACTTTCTTATACCTTGATTTTAATGAGATGTGAAATACAAAGGATGCTTAAGGATAAAAACAATAATCTGTCTAAGCTTCCCTTTTTAACAAGCACGTACTTAATCTGCCACATAAACACTCTCATCTGAAGCATGGAGTACCCTAAGCAACAGCTCTTTGCACTTAAAAAAGCTGTATTTTCTACACTTCTCCCAGGGGAGGCCTCTGCTGTGTCTGCTGTGATTACAAGGTGACTGCAAGAGTGAGAGTGCATGGTAGCAGTGAGCCTACTTTGAGAAAGCAGTGAGCCTCTATGGCTGAGGTGAGAGTTCAAGCTAGGAGACAGTATGAAAGATGCTGTAGTTCACTGCAAAGTCCACCATGAAAGTAGTGCCTCCAATACAGATTATGTGGGAAATAAGTGGGACTGTTTTGTTTTGGTTTTTTTTCTTTGAACTTACTTCTGCTTATTCAATACTAGGGAGAATCTAAAATGATCATTCTCTATACCATTAAACTCTCCATATTAAACTTTAGTAAACAATTCCCTTTGATTTTTTTTCAGTTATCCACTCAAGGAAAACACAAACACTTTTTTTTCATGAAACACAGGTTTAAAACAAACTCCTCGGGTTGCAGTATTTTCATCATCCATTTCAAAACACAAGTCAAAAGAAACAGATTAAGAAACGTTTTTTTTAACCCTAGGGAGAGTAGAAGATGTAGGAAAAACATTGAAATAACTCAGCATTACAAAAAGAGAAAATAGAAACATATTTACAGATTAAGTGATATTCAAGCCTTCAGCATCCATAGTGAACCAATTAGTTTGTTCACAACAGTAAAAAGTACAGCTCCAGAATTTATAGGGGAAAAATTCAGATGTAATGTTTTACAGATGCCCATATGCACACACATACATAAAACAATGGGAGGAAGAGTGTAAAGTATGTACAAAACCTATCCTCTCTCCTCTGCATTCCTCCTCCTGCCAAGTGTCTCTTTCCAGAGATTGCCATCCACTTTGGGAAAAGTCCAAAGACTCCTCAAAGTGAGAGTTGCTATCATTTCATCTGCATTTTCAAGTTATGCACGTTGGGCAGAAAGACAGAAATGTCTATTAATTGTTTCAACAATTTCCAGAGAACTTTCCATGTGGAAAGTGGTAGGAACTGTCTATATCTCTTTCCTTAAGCTGCCAATTAGGACACGTCTCTGCAAGCAATTACGCTGCGCTGTGCAGATTTCAGGAATGATCAGACAGAGATGCTTCAAAATGGCTGTTTTACTCTTGCAGAAAATGGAAAAATTGATTCACTCTTGCATATACTGATGATTTTTTTGTTTGCCTAAAGCCATCATGAAACACACCTGCATTTCCACTTTGCAGGTCAATTGCTAGTGTGAGCTCAGTGAAGTATAGAAGAGATGAAAATTCATAAAAAAGAAAAGAGACAAAGGGTTTGTTGACTACCAGTAGGTAAATGAGGCACTCTGCCAATATACTTAATCATCCTGTTACTCCACAAATCAGTGGCAGTGTCAATGATCAAATAATTGTTCAGTTTGTAAAGAGAAAGGGCTCCTAGGGAATAGCAAACACTTTAGAGGGAACAAGGAACCGAGAATAAAACAAAATCATTACTGTTGCATCAGACTGTGGCTAAATTATCAGAGACAAGCAGAGGAGCCACAATCTGTGCATGAATACTCTTTAGAGATAATTGAATTCGGGTAGCATAACTGCTATACGTCACTTTGAGGGTATCTAGTGCATCTCTATGTCCGTTTCCATTAGTAGTTCCTTTTAAAAATTTTTGTCATGGTAATTAAGTAGAAAAACACAGTAAACAGAAAAATTATTTTTTAGTTCATCATATTTATTATTATAAAGGACCCCTTCCAGAGCTGAATGCCTTTCAGGACTAAGAATATATTAGGCTAAAATTGCACAAAAAAAAGCAATTAATCTAGATAAAACTTATGTTTTTTTTCAGAAAAATTAACAACATTTAACCAGTTAACTCCTTTTTGTATTCCATGTTATTTCTTTGCTTTCCTATGAAGCACCACCACAGGAGACCAACTAAAAGGGAAGAAATTTCCAGCACAAAAATAAAAATTAAAAAAACCTAACCCAATCAAGAACTCCAACACCCCTTGGCCTCCAAGGAATACTAATAACTGTGTACACTTGATATTCTGAATGGATTTACTTCCCTGCCACTGCCATCAGTGTTACTGGAGTACCTCAAGAATATTCCACTACCACACACTTCAGTTTAGGTTAGAATTTGTATTCTATTGGTATGGGTCAACACTATAACACTCTGTTAAGATATTAAATATTAGAGAGAATTCATAGAATCAAAGAATAGCTTGGATTGGAAGGGATCCTCAAAGATGATCCACTTCCAGCATCTATAACTTCTCTGGGCAACCTGTGCCAGTGCCTCACCACCCTCACAGTAAAAAAATTCTTTTTAATATCTAGTCTGAATTGCTGAAACATAAACTACAAAATGAATGCCAAATCAGGGCAGCAAGTATTACAAAGCCAGATAAATTACGAACAGAATGAGAAGGATTAGAGAGACGCAGAATTTACTAGGAGAGGCTTAAGAAGGGGCTGTCTGCTAACAGGAGTGGACCAATGGGAAACCATCAAGAAAAAAGAGAGTATTTTTACATTCTTAAATTCCACTTAGAAAATTACAGTTTTATTTTACTCAAATAATATCATTAGAAAAGAATGGCTTTGAGACAGAAGTGACACATCTCAGGGGAAGCAAACCAACTAAGAAATTACTTTGAGCATCACACTCATCATAAGCTACCCTGCTCCCATTCCACTAATCGATGTCCATGTTGTTCTTATGATGTCTGTGATACACGTGTTTCCAGCACCAGCTCTTGCTTCTTGAATATTGTCCTGTCTCTTAAATTTTGTCCTCTTTTCTACAGAGCTTATGCATTTCTCTGTATTAATTGATGCTGCCTCATCTCCCGTGGGAATAAGTTAAGAATTCCTGCCAGAATAATGCATTGATATTTAAGTCTTTGCCTTTGTTTGCTAGCTAATATGTTGCATGTGGCATTCTCCATCCTATCACATAAGGATTTATAATGTTAATAATAACAACATTTTCACTGGAATCCAAAAAACTTTCTCCAGGAAGAGCTCTATGAAATTCCAGAGGGCTAATATGTAAACAACTAGAGCCATCAGAAAAGTCTGGCAAGAAACCCACAATATGTCCTGCCCCGATAAGAGGAAGATTGATAACCTAGATGTGTTCTGCTTGAGACAGTAATTATTTGTTATCTGCTAGTGTTTAGATGGCAAACAGTTTGAAACTCTTTTCTTACTACTCTTTGAAGTAGCTGTACTGACCTTGTGACTCCATCAGTCCCTTTTATGATTTCAGTTTCTTTATCTAAAAATTTATTTAATAGAGCTCTTGCTCCTATGAGACTCAGATTTCTCTAGGATGGAGTTCAGAAAATAAATGCAGTTACTTGCCTAAGGAACAAAGACTGACATCTCATCTAGCTACCTCAAGAGATCAGGCCATCGATCCATAAACCCCATTCACATGGGTATTGTACCTCTTGAGGATCAAAGGCAGGGAGATCCAGTTGTCTAACCTAAGAGTCTTATCATTCCTTACTGAGTATGATCAAACGTGGAAGTCAACGGAAAGGCGGTAGAATGAGAATGAGTTTGCGGATGACACTAAGCTGGGAGGAAGTGTCCATCTGCTGGAGGGTAGGGAGGCTTTGCAAAGAGATCTGAACAGGTTGGATCACTGGGCAGAGACCAATGGTATGAGGTTTAACAAAGCCAAATGCCGGGTCCTAACTTGGGGCACAACAACCCTATGCAGAGCTACAGACTAGAAGTCTGTCTAGAAAGCTGCCAGGAGGAGAAGGACCTGGGGGTGTTGGTTGACAGCGACTGAACATGAGCCAGCAGTGTGCCCAGGTGGCCAAGAAGGCCAATGGCATCTTGGCCTGTATCAGAAATTGTGTGACCAGCAGGTCCAGGTAGGTTATTCTCCCTCTGGACTTGGCACTGGTGAGACCGCTCCTTGAATCCTGTGTTCAGTTCTGGGCCCCTCACCACAAGAAGGATGTTGAGGCTCTGGAGTGAGTCCAGAGAAGAGCAACAAAGCTCGTGAAGGGTCTGGAGAACAGGCCTTATGAGGAACATCTGAGAGAGCTGGGGTTGTTTAGCCTGGAGAAGAGGAGGCTGAGGGGAGACCTCATTGCTCTCTATAACTACCTGAAAGGAGGTTGTAGAGAGGAGGGAGCTGGCTCTTCTCCCAAGTGACAGGGGACAGAACAAGAGGGAAAGGCCTCAAGCTCTGCCAGGGGAGATTTAGGCTAGAGATCAGGAGTAAGTTTTTCACAGAAAGGGTCATTGGGCATTGGAACAGGCTTCCCACGGAGGTGGTTGATTCACCTTCTCTGGAGGTGTTTAAGGCACGGGTGGATGAGGTACTGAGGGACATGGTTAATGTTTGATAGGAATGGTTGGACTCAATGATCCAGTGGGTCTCTTCCAACATGGTTATTCTATGATTCTGTGATTCTATGAATTAGCTAGGAATGCTACGGCTTTTGGCAACCTCATGCATGTAGTGAAAAAAAGATAATATTTTAAGACCAGAGATGATGGGAACAAACTGAAACACAGGAGTTTTGCAGAGCATCAATAAATGCTTTTTCACTGTGAGGGTGACTGAGCACTGGCATAGCCCAACCACAGAGGCTGTGTAATCTCCTTCCTTGGAGACATCTAAAAAGCCATCTAGACATGGTCCTGGGCAATTGGCTCTAGGTGACCTGCTTGAGCAAAGGGCTGGAACAGATCATCTCCAGATGTGCCTTCCAACCTCAGTCATTCTGTGATTCTATGAGTTCACAGCATCAAGTATTTCAGAAATTACTCTGACAGATAAGCTAACATCAGCCTAAATTTAGCTCTCAGATACACAGAAAATAATATGCAGATATTCCAGTATCTCCTTGCTTCTTGAGAGGGAAATCTTCTTCAGGAGGGACATAACCTTGGATTCTTGACATCGTTAACTGTAGGACATTTTGCCCATAACTTTTTACAAGCTCAGTATATTTAATCTATTAACACCTTATTGACCAAGGTGAAAACTAAAAAGAACTTACTACTTTTATTCCCACCATCTAGGGGGGAAAAAAACCCTCGATGCCAGACTTCATATAGAAATATCTATGGAGATTTCCTTTTCCTGTATGCATCTTGTAATTTTATATCATAATTTTAAAAAAATCAAGGTAATAAAACAAGTAATGATATGAGGTTGAAGGAAGGACTTCAGGTTCACAGTGTGGCAGTGAGAGAAATTTCTTAATAAGCAGGCAAGTGTCTTCAGAAACGAGTTGAATTATTTAGCAACTGTCGTATTTTTATTTGTGTATTTGTGTACTAATGTGGCAAAACCTAAATTAAGTGGAAAAGAAAACTAAGACTTCCCAATGAACGAAGGGTGCTACTTGCCTAATGGCAGGTAATGGGTCTCCAGCTTCTAAAGGCATGTCTGAAGCCTTATTTGCTCAGGAAAACTCCAGCTAAGCTTGATGAGGAATGTATTTTCCTAGATTTTTATTTCATATTATTATGCAGCTTTAAAATACAAGCTTCTATCACATATGATTAGAAAAAGACTACTTTTGGAAAAGAATACACCTAGGAGTGGCAATAAAAGAAAGCAAAACCAAAATGCATTTTTCCTTCTGCTTGTAGGAAGCTTATGATACAGTGAAATTACCCTAGTTATGATTTGATAGGAGAAAATATTTTGCGAAGCAATGAATCTCCTCAAACAGAAACCTACCCAGCCCATGGTAGCAGCTAACTTCTGCAAGAAGAGGTTAGGCGCAAGCACATACAGTGCTAACAACCATAACTGCAGCCTATCAGGTTGCCTACGGCAGAGGCGCATGCAGTGACCAGCTTCTAGTACCACAGACCTCTGTGCAAAGCAGTAGTCAGACCTTAAACAAAGCAGTTTCCTGGCAGTGACTTGGAAAAACTTTGATTTGCCAAATTTCCCCCAAAGGCTTACATAAATGGCTCTCTCCATATATATTATGCTAGAAGGGCCATTCATATTTTGCACAGATGCACCTAGTAATTACATGAATAAAAGAGATCTGTGAGGATATACTTGTGCTTTTCCATGAAAACAATGGGTTTGCTTCCTTCAGATTCTAACACCAGTGTCCTCCCTTTTTAATGACATCTTGGTGCAGAAGAGCAAGATGAATGAACACCCATATTCACCTGAAATAACTTCTTCCAAAATGAGTTCTGCTTTGTATATAAGCTGTTGATCTCTCCTTCAGAACCAGAATACACACCAAAGTCAAGATATGCAGATGTGATCTATACCAGGTTAAATTTTTGCAAGGAAAATATCCTTTCTCATACCTCAGATCAGTATCCTGTCTTACTGGAAAACCTTTATTTTGAGCTGTTAATATATTTGACACCAATATGCTACTCCTTTGATTTCTCAGAGATTTGTATTGGTTCTAATGATAATTGCACAGACAAAATACTGTATTATTCACCATGAAAAATAACTTTACTTCGCAGATGTGTAATACATAGCATGACTTTGGTCCAAAGTGTTTTATCTTGAACTTAGAAAATTTATATGCATTATAAGTATGTCACACTTTTTTTTGTTAGTATTTGGCTTTAGAAGGAATTCCTGGAACTGAAACAGTGCTAAAAATGCCTTGCAGATTAAGATTTATTACATGCATGTGTTGATTTTATGTGTGTATATCAATGGAAAGCTATATTCCCTGAAATAATGTAAACTCCAGGCCTCTGTGTGCTGTTAATCCTTAAAGCTACATACTGCTGCTTTGGTTTTGTGTTTGAAATTTTGGAAAGCAGTCTAGCAGATTTTGACATGCATCGTCTGTTAACTCTAGTGGCAGACAGTTATCCCTCTACACAATTTTTAAATTTTTTAAAAAATTACCCAGGATTCCATTTATCTGCTCACTTTCCCTTAATAATGGGATTGGCTAAGCATCACCCGTGTTAGAAGTGCTACTTCTTGATCACTGAAAACGCCGATAGCTTTGTACCAGAGGAACCAAAAGGGAGAAAAATGTAGAAAAGAATTATGCAAGCATATGAACTGCACTGTAGTTCTTTCCAGAAGGGACCATAACCTCAGAAGTGTGCAAGCATCCCTAGTGCACTGGCTACCTTATATATTATGGGATTCTTCTGGCATTAAAAAAATGTTAATTAGAAAAAAACCCCCACAATTGCTATTGGTTTTAATTGAAACATTATTTGTTTTCATGCAGTTTATTATTTTTTGCTCTTTCAGTCCACCATCAAGTTCTTGAAAGATTTAAAGTTAAAAAAAAATCTTTCCCATTCTTTATACAATTACACCTTCTTGGAGGAATTGAAAGAATAATATGTCCCTTAGGAATAACCTCTTCTTTCAAGAGTTTTCTATCTTTTATTTCAGTTATTTTATATCCAGAAGACAGCAGTAGTGAAAATGCGAGGTCAAAAGGTAGAAACATCAATGCTTATGTAATCCCCAAAGAGGATTATTCCCCTCACAATAATTGCTAGTATGACATGTGAAATTAAGGATATTCATTCTGTGCCTGCACATCACTTCTAATGGAATTTGTGAAACTTTAGAAAAATTGAGCAACACAAGAACAATTGAGTTTTTCCCATAATATCAGCACAGAGAGTGTTAAAGTTCAAATCAGTTTTCCTAATCTGGCACTTGCCAAAGAGCTCTGTGGAGCCGTCCTTCCACTCCCTTTACAGCTCTGCCAACAGAAGAATGGCAGGTAAACGGATTTACTAAAAATGGGAGAAGGGGAACCACTTGTATTTCAGCACTCCTGTTAGTCCTGGCAAATATATATGAATTGCTTTCTCATTTGGATCAGGACTACACCATCACCAGATGGATAAAGCACATTCATTGCGTTTCTGTGCCAGGATTACACAATCTGATGTCATCTACAATATGAGAACAATAAAAGTATAATAATTTTCAGGCAAAGTGTGGACACAGCACTTCATAGGACCAAAATCACTGGACAGATACTTTGTTACTCATTTCATTTGTCAATGAATGCAATGGTTAAAGGCACTTTATAAGTTTGGTGGAACACAGTGCTTATAAAACATTGCATGCCTTTGAAGATCTACAGAATATGCAAACTCCACTTCCAATACAACTTTTAAGGGGGGAAAAGCATTTTATTAGTGTCAGGGCTAACATTTAAAAATGAATGCCTACTTCAATATCACATTTGAATGCTCAACTACTTAAAACAAATCAAACAGGATACTTTCTGAGACATAACTTTGATGACCATATATGAGTGTTTTCACAGCAAATGGGAAAAATTCTGCATGAGAGTTAACTTAAAATCAATGCATTATATTTATACAATACAATTAGATAGTTAGTACTTTCACCCAACCAAACCAGGTTACCACCAGGAAAGCAATGAAGAAATTGCCCTAAAAAGTAAAACAAGCTTGACTTTTATTGCAAATTCTGGTTTTTTGTTCTAAATTTAGAAATATTTTCAAAATCTAGTAATAACTTTTTTTTTAATTCTCAATTCACTGGAAATAATAAAAGAGAGAAAAATGGATCTTTTCAATATAATTGAAAAGAAGGATTAGCTGGAATAGACTGCATTGACTGAGCATTTCCTTGCCAACTATACATATGTAATCATATTGTCAATGTATTTTAGGAGTTTCTTATTGTTTAAAAAAGGAGATGATAAGATTATTTTGTTGCTCTGCTGTTGCCTGATTTATCTTAAGAGACAGAATGTCAACCAGTTTCTGCAGTGAGAAAACAATATGGTTTCATTTGATTGTCACTGGTGATAGTTTTGGCTCATAGATTCATAAACAAGCTACTTCTCCTCACCTGGATACTGGTTTTCACTGGCAGTTTATCATACCTGACTTAACTGATGTGATTTCCACTACTGTATGCCGATTTTTGCTATGATATGACTATCTGTATCAATTCAGACGACTTAAAATATAATGCCAAATTTGACTGCCAGTAGTTCTGTGAAAACAGTAAGTTATTTCACTACTAGGAGCATTCAGATACATTTACATCACCAATTTGCTATCATCTATAGTTTTTTTCCTGAACTGGAAAAAAAAAAACTTATCAGGTTAATATTCCTACCTTCCAACTCCCAGCAGCCAAGTTCTGCAGTGCTCCTGCTGCCCCCTCCAGCGTGTCTGGATTTGAGCACTCAGAAAGAAGTGTGAGGTAGGGTTTGACTATTGAAGGGTGCCACAGCATCTGGATTCCTTTGGGTGGTTCTGCACAGTCTGGGAGAGGTCCTACGCCATCCCACTGTTGGAAAGTACAAATCAGATTGTCAGCAAGGACCAACAAAATACTTGAGAAATGCCCCAGTTAAAGCTATAAGATCTATTTGTGTGAGCATGAGGGCATCATATGCCCACAAGAAGCTGTTTTCAGTTTTAGCATATCACATGATTCTTCACGGAGAAACCAGATTTCCAACTCAACACTCCACACAGAAGAGCTACAACACTGGCAAGTCACAGTATTTTAGCCAGCTGACGTAACAGAAACACATTTCATTGCATTTATTTTTTTCGGTGGGAACAGAAGCCCATGAATGTGAATGTATCTTAAGAGGTAAATCTAGAACTTGCATGGGAGGAAGAGATTTTCCTTTTTCACATCCTGCTCAGTTCTCCACATTCTCTCTCTTCTTATTAGAGAAAAAAACCAAGACAAAACACTACTGTGGAAAACTAACTGAAAGCTATGAGCCCTCCCATCCTCTGAAAGTCCCAAGTACGAGAAGTCTTCCTCAACTGCACAACTTCTTTTGGCTTCTCATGGTGCAAGTGTGTAAGGCATTAGTCGCATGGCCAGTCAGCCAGCCGTACAGTCTGAGACTCTAATGTAGTCGGTAGAACCACCTCGCACAAAACAGTCTCTTCCTCTAATCAGAGTTTTGCCATGAAAATAACTCATCGGATATCCCAAATAGGCAATATTAAAACCTGGACAACAAGTAGATTATTGCACAAAACTCTCTCTTACCAGGAAGACAAACTTTATTCCAGGAGAAGAGTGACTCACTCTTCCTGTGAATACAGAATACTTGCACCTAAGCATCAAATCTCTTAAAAGAAGGAAATCCAAGAACTTATTTTTGCTTCTTTAAACAAAAGTAAGATATGGAATGCACCTTTAATGAAATTTCAAATGTGATTTCTATCTATATAAGTAATGTATATTTTGCTTTGCTTTGTACAGATAAAGGGATTTAGGAAATGCATAGCATTAATACCACTGTTAGGAACAAGCTTTAGCTTTTTAATAAAATCCCTTTTCTAACACCTCTGACACGTTCAGATTGCACAATATGATACTAAGCAAACCTTTTAATGCCATGGGTTAGAGTTTACTTTGATTATGTAGATAAAAAATGTGTATCGTAGCACTGAACATCCACTAGATATACAAAGATAGCACAAGCCAAATTAATTCTTTGCTTAGATCTGCAACAGTTAATTAGTTGCACCACAATACTTGCACTGGGAAAGATCTAGAATCTGTCATTTTCAGGAAGTACTAAGCATTTATTTAAGTTAACTTGAAAAATCTACATACAGTTTAAAGGATAATAAATCAAGTCATATCTAATAATAACTAACGCAATTTTAACAAGTTTTTCTAGATTACTACCATGGAGAATGCAAACCACTATTTTTTTCCTAAATTAAAACTGAACACCAAAGTGGAAAGCTTATGGGGCCTTTTAATACACAGGAGCTGTTACTGAAAACCAGGAAGCTGCTCAAATAGGAAATTCTCTGCAGTGTACAGAAGGTACCATAGTTTAGAAGAACTGGCACAGCACTACCCGGTGTTGGTTGAAAAACTACAGGAAAATGGTCTTCTGGAGAAACAATCCCTTTAAATGAGACTGTTAAAGGGCTGTACATTTGATTTTTTAAATACATTTCTGCCTTTAAACCAACAAGTTGATTCCAATGCATGTAACTCAGTTCTCCTTTTTTCTCCATATAAATCACCATCCTTGCCAGAAATTACTTCTTGTCAGCTCATAAAAAAATACATTAAAACTGGCTTCTTATTTATCTCTCTTAATTCAATCATTTGCACTGCCAGAATTCTTTGGAAAACAAATGAGAAACATATCTTACAGGTCAAATCTGACCTCACCACCAGATTTAAACTCTGCAACTTACTAAGTCCACTAATGAACGACTTGTGATACCCAGAATCTTCATCCATGTCATTCCAATTTGCATGAATTATGGATGCATTATTCAGCTGAAGCATGTTTGCACAATATGTTAACTATATTATTTCAAATAACTATATTATTTACATAACTATATTATTTGGTACATATAATCTACCAAATGTATCAGATCTACCCAATTATTTTTTTGGGCATATGTGGGGATTAATAGTTAAAGAACTATCTTTAAACTTAGGTACCTACAATTTTATAAACCCAAGGACTACTGAAAATCAGCTGATATAAATAGAGCTGTATATGTATTCATACTGTGCTGGTACAAATAAAGCACTAGAAGTGATACTTGCAGATAAATGAATATTTAATGTGGTTTTGTCATTCTTTCCAGTAATGAAAAAACATTTTTTTTTAAAAAGTGAGACAAATCACTGCATTTCCCTGCCCTCCTTGTGACTCATTTTTTATCTTGATTTCCTAAATTTATGATCAACTGTAGGGGAAGATCTTTTTCTCAAGACACCGTGATTCCTCAGGGTCCTTCTAAGAGTGACGGAAGTCTTTGGTAGTGCACACATGTGTGCAGTGAAGGTCCAGTAAATCCAGTGACATTGGACAATGTCCTGTACCATTCTTCACACGTGGTGTGCGTTTGCCCATAGCAGCTGAGTGGCATGCACAGGATGGTGTTGCTGCCAATCATCCATGACACCACAGTAGCCTCTTCAAGGTTCTGTGATAAAGGGTAACAGAACTGTAGCTGCTTTCTAGGAGGGAGAGGGCATAAGCTACCATGACCTGTCACATACTCCCTGTCTCCAGGTTTCAGCTCCTCTCTGATCCTGCATCTGTGATCTCAGTTAACCCTTCAGTGAAGGGGTTAATGGCTTCTGGCATCTTCTGCATAGCCGAGACAAGTGGCTGCAGCTGTACAGCCCAGCGGTTGCAGGGCACGCAGGACTGATCAAGATCAGAAAAGAAGCTATTACAAAGGTGACTTCCTGATCTTCACTCATTTACTTAGTATTTCATAAATATAAACATCAATAGCCTGAATGAAAAAAAATCTTCCCCAAAATGATACTACAGTCTATTTCCTCAAATGGTGGCTAAGGCATGGCAGAAATTGCTTTATAGTTCACATTGCCCAATATTAATGAACCAAGGCAGTGTGCTAAAAAACTCTACCCAGTGAATTACAGGAAGAGCTACTGTATTACTGCAGACTACCAGGAATGATCAGTAAGGTCTATGTCAGATAGGCTATGAATGTAGTAGGAGCCCCTGAAAAACTAGCTGACTTCATGCAATTACTCTTCCTGGCTTATGCTAAGGAGGAAAAATAAAAATAATAAACAAATATTCCTTCCAGGCTTCCCTCCTTCAGTTGAAATTACCCACATATATGTTGTGGGTGAAGCTGACAAACTGTTTGTTATGTGGGTGAGATACAAATCTCTAACTTCCTGAAATGGGTGCAAAGAAAGAACAAAAGTCAAGCGGAATAAAAATCCAAATATAAAGTTATTCAAGAACAGAAGACTTTTGAGAAAAAAAGAGTACTTTTAATAAAGTTTCCAAAATTACTATGGAACTTAGAGAAAAGATCACTCATTGAGATGCTCCCCTAGTGCCACATAACAGATTCATTCTTATTTTAATGAAAGCAAATTTGTGTTCATAGTGTACTGCATTGAATACCAGGAAAGGCTTCAACTCAGTGAGACAAGTGCATTCTTAGTACTTTGAGTTTTGTACTAAAAGCCTCAAGTTAGTGGAGTTGTTTTTAAGGAGTATCACACTGTAATAATTTTCCTGCGATAACAAAACAATAGCATCGTATTTTCATTTATTAAATACGAGTATTTTCCTTTCCCCGAGTCTGTGCAAATTACCACTGCTAACAAAAGAAAATCTAGGAAAAAACTCCAACAAAACCTGGTAATGACTACAACCGTCATGATCTCTCTCCAATGATCCCAGATGTTTGAGACAGTCTGATAATGCCGTAGCTATGCTCTTTCTAGGAGCAGTGATAAAATTTATATCAACAACTGAACAGTGTTCCACAAAAGCATTATATATTGCATTCTTAAAATTACTGTCAATGCCTTTATTAAACTTCTTTATTACTCTTAGCTAAGAAAATAATTTTATTTGATGTGTGGATTTTGTCTGCTTAAAACCAGATTCCTCCCAAGTAAAAGAGGATGGAGTTCAATCTAGGGACAATAATCTTGAGCATCTCACTGCATCTCCTCTCCTTAGGAAGCTAAAGCTAATGAGCTCTGCACTATATTCCACAAACCAATAAATACAAATTCTATTTAATAACACTGTAGTTTTGACTTTGAAAACAACTTGGTCATACATGATACCGGGATATTCCTAGGGTATGTGAGATGTTTCTAGGTAGGCAAGCAAGAATTTAGAAATGGTTGCTAAGAAGCTCTATAGGGAGCTGCTCAAGAAAGTTGATGTCTTGCTAATAAGCAGTTGGCACAACCACCCTGCATAAGACAAGGAAGCAACAAGTTGAAATAATATCCTTCCTGGGCAGAACATACTGTGAAGAGTCTTTCTCCCTAATTTCAGTTTAGATTACTAGCTAAAGGCAACAGCCACTGCCATATCTCTGTTTCTGTGGTTTTTAACTTGGTGTGGCTTAGCAGAGTATTGAAATATACTTGGTAAAACAGTAGTCTGATCACATGAAAACACATATCTGACAGCTTTGTTTATTCTTTTTGAAATATTATTGCCTTAAACCTGCTATTTTACCTGGACAGAAGAATTTACAGCCCATTTAGCAACCATACTAAAGAGGTGCGCCAGTCAATTCCTAATGATATATAACTTGAAATGTTGCTTTTATACCTTAAGGCTCTTGACAGAAGGTGAATGAGAAGGTCAGGCTCATTTCAAAAGTGTCACTTCCAATCAAAAATCAGTTTCTGGGCTAGATTCTAGGTTGACAAGAATGATCACAGATGAGGAAATTGAGAGAAGCACAAAGCCAAGAAGCTGGCCTGTTTCTTATTAGAAACGGAAAGAAATGAAATAGTGTCATGTGTATATATGTGCTGCATAACAAGAAATAAAATAAGGATTAATGAGAACTCCCTGGTACTTTTAGTGAAATTGGATCATACACCTTATCTTCCCTCACTGCTTTTTCTCACAATCCGTGTTTCTCGTACTGCTCAAAGAACAAACCTGTTGGCAGCAGCGAGCATACTAATAGCAGTGACAATATTTTCAGCATTGGAAAAACTAGTTTCCATTTGAAGAGTGAAATGATACAAGGCAGAGAGGTCAGAGATGAAGGACTCTACAGCTAGAGAGTAACAGCTGATCACAGGTAAGCAGCAGAGAGAATATAACGAACAACGTCAACAGAAGGAATTACAGTACTTGAGATCTGAGACAGTTGGGTGAGTTTCACTTACTTCACTAAGGCCTTTATAAGTTTTGCTTTCTGTTTTTCCATAGATAATAACTGGATTTTATCGCAAATCTTTAGGAGGTTTGGATCTCTTTGGGCATTACATTTGTGTGATACAGTATATATCTCCCGGAATCCATCTGACCTCTTGTACACTGCTGAACAGAAGAATGACTGTGGGCTCTTTTAACATTACCCACCTTTATTGTGAAATGAGAACACTCGTTTCCTGTGATCCTAAAGGAACTTATAAATTCAAGTAATCTTGTCATTAGACAACTATGACCTGAATAAAGAAACATCTCTTATTTGCTTGTAAGATTTGTTTGTAAGAAGTTGCCATTACTGATGTAATTAATGAAAACTATATTCTAGTTTGTTCTTGAAAGGCCTTTCAAAGAAAATCACATTATACATTATCACTTAGTTCTGTTCTTGCCCTCAAGTAATTTATATGTGGTTACAATTGAAATACATCATAGAGGAACTGGGATAATTGTTTCCTAAATCATAAACCAAATAAATTCTAATTTCTTTAGAAAACAAAACAATGAGAAAGTGACTTTAATGTTTCAAGTTTCTTCTGTTTTACAGTTTAAGAAACAAACATCCTAGCAATGTGTGGGATTTTTCTTTTTTTAAGTGCAGAAAGCTGTGTCTTCAACCACATCTGCTGTCTAAAACGATACATCTGGTATAATTGCCTAATTACAGTAGTGGTGCTACTGGTAGCTTTCAGATAAGTTGGCTACTTGTACTTAAAAACTGAAGACCACTGCATAAATGCCCGCATCTGTCACTTCAGAAGTTCAAGAAAACACACGCTTGAGAAACTAAGTGAAGAACTGAAGAAGTAAACTGTAAAAAAGAAAATTTCAAAGTTGCGTTTGGTAAGAGCTGAACATTTTTTTCCCCATGCGGTTTTGTAAACCTCATCTTCTGAGGAAGACTAAACAGCCAATTTTATTATACAAGAACTCCATACACTGCCAAAAGAACAAAACCTATACCCACAACACATTTTCTGGGGACATAAAATGTAGCAGGCTGCAAAACTGGAAATCAGTCCCTTGTAATGAGGCATCTCAACTCTTAGAGATGTGTCTGTGCACTGTGCTTCGTCGGACAGGAAAGGCAAAACTCTCAAGTATTAAAGGAATCTCACAGGTAAATAATTGGGGTTTTAATACTGACTGAACTCCACTTTGTGTATGCATAAGTGACAATAATAATGGGCCCAAAGAAATATTTGATTTTATTTTTGTGAAGAACTTTTGCTACAGGTAACTAGGTTTGTATTGCCTAGTGTGAAAAATTATTAAAAGTAGCCTGAAGCTCAATGCCGTCTCCTCATGGGGCATGTGGGTAACAGACTACTTGTATAACTTTGTCATCTTCTGTTTCTTTGAGGTTTCCTTCCACAGTTTGCCTTCCATGGCAGTTGAAAGTGCTTTAGCATTTCAGATGTTGTAAATCATTGCATCCTATGACGATGCCATATGTATGCCTTCATTATTTACATGTAAAAACTGTCCATCATGAGTGTAGTCTTCAGACTTATATTATAAGATACTTCAGAGTGGTAAAGCCTCCCTGTTAAGGCACTTAAAGGAATGAGCATTTCTAAAAATACCAACCCCAGGAAAGCATGAGAACTGTTCCGAGGGACAGAACAAGCAGCAGGTAGAAGCTTAAGCACTGCAATTGAAAAGAGATTATGAAAGGCATTACCTGAAAAATTTAAGTCTTGCAGAAAAATGATGAGATTACTGTACAAGAATATGTACATGTTCAATACTCAGGGTAGCAGTCAGCACAGAGGGAGACAATATATGATTGAAAGGGCATGTGAAGATGTTCTCCTGCAGGAAGTGTTGATGAACTTAATTTAGATGGGTAAATTCTGACTAATCTGAAGAACACAAGATGGTGTTATTGTCAGAGACTCTTGCCTGGAAAAAAACCCAATCCCAACAAAACATCTAAGAATACAGGTTTTTCTTGATAGACATAGAAACAGTGATGAGAGTACTCTTGATTGTGATATAGTCTAGCAGAAGAGCAGTATTCCAGTTACTTCTACTTTCCACTAGTATGAATCTTCAGGAGTCCCCCAATATAACAAAAAAATGACAGAGCAAAAGAAGCAAAAATATTTTTTTTTTAAAAATAATTGGACTTGGTGGTTTCCAGAAAGAAAAGACAATTGAATATACCTGTGTACTTATTTTCACAAAATAAATGGAAAAAAAATTAACTTTCACCTTACCCCAGTCTGAGTTGCGGGTCAAGATCTACGCTATGAATACAAAGGCACAGATACATGAAAAACATTTTTCAGATTTTCTTTTCCATTTTTGAGGGTAATGTGGGAGAGCTATTTCTGGCATGATAACCTAGCTGAAAGACCTGAGACGCATTTGGTTTTAGTAGCACTCTGGTTAACTTGAAAACGTACTTTAAGATGTTTGATGTGGTCGACAACAGCCAGGGATCATGGGGTGAGAATAACACACTCTGCAGAAGGCTCACAAGGCTCCCTGAGATTTCTGATGAATAATAGCCACCGGTGAGAACTGGTAGGTGGCAAGGTGGGGTAGACAATCCAGATTTAAAGAAAATTAAATGAAATCAGAAACATCATTAGAAAAATATTTCTAATATTTGCAAGGCAAAGAGGTCCTGTGCACCACAAAATTAGTTCTGGGTTGACTGAATTTATTTCCTTGCCACAGAAAAAAACTAGTGAACATAAACCTGAAAATATGTGCATAGTTTTACTTTTCTCTGGATTTTAAAAATTATATCAAACTGTTCCATTAAACTATCACAAGCAGATCTGAAGAAACCTTTACCATGCTGCATATTGATAATGAGTGCTCACAGAAACAGACAAAAGACACCTAAGAGCAGGTAGGAACATGTACATTGTAAAGAAAATCAGCCAAAAATATATTAGCTCTTTGGCCTGGAGAAGAAAAAAGGTCTTTTATAGAGAATCTTTCATGTACAGAAAAGCCTGACAGGAACATTGAACAGTCAGCGGTACAGAGTTAATGTATGAACCTAAGATCCAGAAATGGCAGAAGGAATGTAAGAGTTAAAAAACACTTTATACAATGTCGAGTTAAAAATGACTTTATACAATATCTGTTTGCACACATGCATGCATGTTGGTAAACAGAGCATCAAAAGAGAAAGGTGAGCGGCAGTATGACCCATTCACATCCAGGCATGCTATTTTAGTTCCTGCACTTTGAATAACTGCAGGCATAGTGTGTGGGAATTGTTAATTCAGGAAGAGGAATGATGACTGCTTTATGGGGTAAAATTAGTTTGCCCTGGCACTTTTCATCTTCCATGTAGCCTAATATAGGAATCACAACAAAAGGCAATAAGAAATTCAAGTTATATGATGGCTGCACTGTTTAAGTAGAAGACCAGGTGAAATTAAAGTCTTATTAGTTGAGTGCTGTGTTTTTCATTACCTGAATCTTAGCTTGTTAACATTCCTATAACCTTTCCACATTAACACAATTTGCCTTTATGCACTCGAGAATATTTTCAGTACTGGTTTACTACATTTATTCAAATACACTGCATGCCTAATTGCTTACTCAAACAAATATTTTCTTTCAGCAACCTGAAACAGAAATAAATGGCAGTGGAAATGACTAAGTCTAGGAAAACAAGGAAAATGCTTGCTGTCAGCACAGTTTATAAATCAGTGGCCATTCTCATTGCTATTTAGTGTCTGTACAGATACAACAACATCTTTCTCTGTAATATCATTGACAACATTCCCCAGATGTTAAGGTGTTAATGGGGTAAAAAAAAGGAGATAAATACACACTGAAAGTCAACCCACCTAAAATAAAAACCTGCGGCACCTCAAATAACTTGAGGAAACTATTACTTTCCAGTCTTTGTCTTGTAACAAAAGATGTACTGAAGTATGCATGCTTTTTTTACCATTCACTCATATTGCTTGATTCAGTCCCATCCAGCACTCTTTTAACATGTAAAGTCAAAGACTAACTTTGAGGCAAATAAGTATATAAATTTGGCTATTTGCTTGCATCAAAGCCTCTTTACACACATACAGCTGTGTTGAAGTATAGTGTAAAGTATATGCAGATTACACCTGAATGTAAGACTTACACTTTTAATTATAAATGGCTTCGTTTAGCAGACTGAGCATTTTACAGCACTTATGGCATTTACTGTATATCTGTGACTACAGTTTTCTAGATGCCATCATATAATATCCACCTTTCTCAAGGAAACATATTTAATTACTACAGAGCCATACTCTGCTTTAAGCTCTCAGATAATTAGCAAAGGCAACAGTTTTGTATATTATGCATCATGCAATTTGCTTCTAATACACTGCATTAATTATTTATGTATTAAATGATGGGCACTTCAACTACTCACAGTGCAGCTGCACCTAATGTTCATTACCTGATCTTGTGATTTCTTTTTCTTCTTCTTCTTCCCCCAGCACCCTGAACTCTCTGCATCTTTCCCATTGGTATCACCACAGAGTAATCCATCAAGTTCATCTGTTCCCATCTGCTGTCCCTGAGATGTTTCAGCAGCTAGCCTGTATGAGAGGTTCCTCAAAATGCACACACAGTTTTCAACGGTCTGAGAAGTGTGACAAAAAATACACAGAAAACAACAGAAGAAAAAAAGTTAAAATCCTTCACTTGCTCACTCTGTATACACAGCAGAAAAAATATTATCAATCTTTGCCCATACAACTATCCCAACGTTACTCTTACCTGCTCATTTCTGAGTGTTCCCCAGGTAAAAACAGCCTAATAACTTTACAAATTTTTATGAAAAGTAATCAGTAGTCTGGTCGATATTTTTCTGAGTGTTTTTAATTGTCATTCTGAATTTCATGCTGTAGCCCCATGTGAAACAGAAGCCAAGTTAAACAGCAGTCAAGAGAACCTGAATGCACACAGAATGGCAGCAAACTCCCATCTTGGTGAACAGAAAAGGCTACAAATAGAAAAGGCTACAAATAGAAAAAGGCAATAGGTTCTGCATTTGTTTACTTTTCTTAAACCAGAAATCACCTATTTTTCTGGTGTAAATCCTGTAAATTATCAGAAAAACAGGATCTGAGTTCTATTTCACAAATACTTGCAGCATGAACAGATGATGCTTCTGGAGTCCCAGGAGTAAGACTAGAAATTTCACAGTCTTGCTGTTTTTACTGCTTCTAGCCAGGCTGCCAAACACTTGTGGACTACCTTTTTCTGCCACTGATTTGTCCCCCAAATAGGTTGTACCTTCTGTAGACGATGCTGGAAGGAATCCATAAATGGAGTGAGACCCAGTGGAGGAGAATTCACTGATTATTCAACATAATTTCTGTAAGTCTAAATACATTTTAGGCTTACTTGAATGGTTCAATTTGGTATAACTCCCCCTTAACAAGAAGATATAAGCTTAATTTTCTGGAGCACAGTTTAAAAAAATAGTCTGTACCTATATTTATGCTCCATGGAGATAAAAGGCTACAGTTAATTCACTCCAGCTCTGCTGCTCCATTAACCCAGGGCAGAATTGCTGTGATGCTTTCCATTCTGTCTTACTCTGCCATATTCACCAGTGAGGCAAACAGATGGGGGCTTCATTTACTTTCAAATACTGTATGAGCTTATGCCAGGTATGCATTTGGCGTACAGTTTTTGCGATGGCATTAAGTTCCAGAGATGATATCAAAGTCAGACCAATCTACAAAGGAATATTTATTTATTTATTTATTTTTAAACACAGATGTAATTTCACATTACACTTGTACAAATTTGAAATCTCTAGCCAAATATGTAAACACATGCAGAAATATGTTTGTCCTGAAAGTGCTTTTAGTGAACATTTCATATCTGAAAGCTTTGCACAGCTCATAGTGACCATAACTTTCTTTAAAAGCTGGCTCTCTTTTACTTTTCTTTAATATTTCCATATGCGTATCTTATTCACTCTTGCTAATATTTTTTTTTTGCACAGCCATAGCATGCTACAATTGAAGCTTTGTGGTTGTTGAATATGACTCTAAATTTTAATTCCTCTTTAAACAAATAATAGCTCTCATACTTAAAATTATTATTAAGTCAGAAACAAGTAAGTTCAGTCCACCATGAGGACAGCATGACCTCAAATTAAAAACTGATAAGCAAACTTCCAAGGTTCAAATAGAACCAACATCATCTTCACTAAGGTGAACTCCTACAATCCAAGAAAGTTGGTTCTGGCCAGGTAGCTGAACAGATTTCAGTCCTCCTTGATTTGTAGCTGTGAACTTTCAGGGGTCCTTGTATTCCTCATTCCTTTTTCAGTTTCATTGTAAGAGGACTAAATATGAGCTCAGTGATCTTTCTACCTTAACAGATCAAACTAAAACTATAGACAGTAACTTTGTCAGGTAAGTGTGTACAAGTCACTGATTTTTAACACTTTAAGTTGAATTAACATAGCTTTTTTTATTATACTTCTATTTAAAAATACTACTGTTAAGAGGCTTGAAAAGCTGCTAGGAGCTTGAAAAGCTGCTAGGATTTATGCACTCTTCATTTCACTAACGTGAGGAATGACTTTAACAACAACTCTGCATGTGCTTGCAAGTGCACCATTTTCTTTCAGAGCCTGCAGGGTCAGGGACAAGTGTCTCAGTATTTTAGTTTTTAGTCACTAATGGCATTACAAAATTATTTAATAAGGGAATTGTCACAGCATTTGGAAAACAAAATTTACAACTTGAACATACAGTTCCACTTTTTTGTTATAATAGCATCATTTCTGATTAAGAAATTATTCAGTCAGTTACTTAAATATTTAATTAAGTTACGTATTATTTTTTGTCACACAGTTAGACACAAGTTAGATAGGAGGTTAAAACTACTAAGATAGGGGGAATAAATTTTCTCTCATTTTTTTTCATTTTTCCTTGCATATATGACTTAGCTGGCAGGTTCTCCAAGTCATACCAGCTACAAATGAGAGTATAAACAACATTCTATATTAAAAAGAAGATGCAAACCAGGAGCTTACTGCACTTCTTATTCAGTCTTCTAAACAATGAACCCATTGTGAAATTACCTAGGTCACCTACAAAGAAACTCCTGAAAACGCAGTAGCTGAGCTGTGAGATGGGGCATAAACTAACTTCCTCCTTCCCCCTTTCCTCTTCCATCCACCTCCCACTAAAGATGCCATTGCGTTTGGGGGCTGCTCGGTGGGAAGTGGCTTCTTTCTGTGAAAATGTCACTTTATGGTCTTAATGTACCCTGAATTCCTGGATTCTTGCTCCTGAAAAGACAAAGATGACAAACCTTACTATCAATTTCACTGCTCCCCAGAGCAGACTGGATCACGTACAGCAATGCGTCCGTCAGGCCATCACATTCCCTCATTCTTCTGCGAGCCTCCTCTCCAGCAGAGCTGACATTCCTACAAGGCAACAGCAAGGGTCACCATCTTCCCTCCTGGAAACCTTCTCACAATTAACATACAGATAAAAAAACTTGTTTTCTTTTCACCTTCCATCAGTTCAGAGCTGTGAATAATGAAGACAGCTGTGAATGAGCTCAGGAAATGTAACACAGAGGGGAACAAATGGAAGTCATCAGGTTCTCCACAAGAAGGGGCTGAGAGGCCAAGCAGCATGCACCCACCTGAGCTGGAAGACTCATACTCTACTAAAATGTGGTGAAGGGATGACAATTTTTCTTTCCTTTGCTTAAAAAAAAGTAGGTTTTATGTTTGTGAGAAAGCATTTTTAAAATGTGAATATGTACATATAAATCAGGCTTTGAAAAGTCTAGAAGTTTTGCTGAAGAAATCTCCTAGGATTTGAAGAGCCTAGTAGTTAGAGCTCTCGAGAGAAAAATATTATCAAAGCATAACATAAAACACCTGTTATTACTTGCTTCTCACTGTACATGAGTGGTTCCTTCTCTGTCTTATTTTGAAAGAACATTAATGCCTTGATCTTCTCTTTACATACTCACAAGTTGTTTTACATTGCAAAATTTAAAGCCTCAGCTTGTTATAATAATTGTGTTCCTCAGACAGGGCCAGAGGGCCTTCTGAATGTATTTATAAGAACACAATTAAAACAAAATGTACTGGATAACATAATATATCATAAAGTTAAAAATATTGATATCTAGAGAAATAAATACATATTAATAAGCATCTATAAGTAGAATCTATATTTGCTAACATCAAGCCTCCCCAACAAAAACTGCTTTCAAATTTGCACAGTGGTTTTCATGGGGAAATGGGTGAATTAGCAATCTCAGGAACAGGGTAAAAAATTTCACATGGTTCCCTTTGACAGGGGAAGATAATTCTCTGTTAAGTGGCTCACCTGTAGCTCCTTTCTCCCCACTCCTAAAATTTATACAAAATGAGAACAGAAAAGAGCACACCAGCCTAAAGTACTTAATGCCAATGTATAGAAGTCGAAGCAAGGCCATTGGCCCTTTGATTTGGAAGAAGGCGAGGCACTTTCTTCCTCTTAAGCCATTTGCAGTTGCCTTTGCATTTAAGATGGAAAAATGACAGGAATCTTGGGAGGAAGGAACGAATTTCAGATGAAGGAAGGTGAGAGGACTTATGGATAGGTTTCCTCTCAATTTTTTCTTTGCTCTACCTACTTCATCCTATTCTGTCCCCTTATCATCTGAAAAAAACCATTTCCATTTCCCCAAAGCACGAAAGAATTTTCCTAATCAGGTAATCTTATAACCGGACAATCCCCCAGACCCTCAGTGCAGGTTCTTAATTGATTCTGCTCCCTAAATGCACATGATTTTCCATCTATACTTGCAACCCCACACAATTCTAATTAGTTCTGCTCTCCCACATGTTAGCTGCCCCAGTTAATTCAATATGGTTCCTTTCACGTCTGCAGATAGTCTGAAAAAAACATACACCACAGGAGCACCAGAGTGAACTCCATTATCTCCCTAGCACATTAATTCACACCTTGTGTTCCCCCTGAAACTTTCCCGTTCACCCTGCATTCCACATCATAAGTGTGACCTTAGTAGTTGCTTGCAAGTTTTGTGTGGTCTTGTTCTTGTTCTAATCCATATTTTTGACCCTCTCTGCTGCTATAAGAGGAGCAGATGAGAGGTTTTCCTCATTTGGGGTTTGGGCAGTGAGGACAAGGGGAATTAACGGAATTCTTCTATCTGAAATTCTACTCTCCCACCCTCCAGAAAGAGAAAAGTATTCAGCCCCAGAAGAACTGCACAAATTACAACAGAAGGATGCTGAGGAAGTGTTTGCAGCACTCCACCTTTACTTGTACCACTATAAATATAAAAGCTGAAATATTACTGAATCTTTATAAATAGAACTAGATGTACTAACATTATGTGTCCAGGCTTCTTAATTTACTGCACTTACATATACCAAGTGGAAGCTTTCAAAATGTATAGACTTAGATACTGGTAAAAAAGAGACACACATTCTCCCTGATCTTTTCACTGAGGTGGTTTCACCTTCTCTCTAGCATGGCCAAATGTACATCACCTCAATTCTCCAGAGCCTGTAGAGACTGGCAGTGTCTCAGCTCCTCTCCAAGTTCACCAGAAACTCCTCCTCACCAAGACAGCAATGCAGACATCCTTATATTCCCTGAGCTCTGAGCTGTCTGCCTCATTCATTTCCAGCCAAACAAAGAATATGAGGGCTTCATACGAAGTAATACGGACACTCTAGGGGCATGTCTCACACAGACAATGCATTTCATTGCCCTGTGCAGAAAAGCTGTCGAGTTCAGTTCTTCTGTTTATCATCCTTTTCCATTATGCTCTAGTTGCTTCTGTAATCAAGAAGCAGATATACCAAATTCCCATGACTGCTTTTCCTTTTCTTTTAAAAGTCTCAGTCTAAGTCTCTGCACCGACTCATTGATCTCCCTAGATTTTGTATAATTATTTACATGGGAAATAACTTAAAAACCCAAACAAATTCAAACCACGCACCAACTTTTTGGTAGAAATAATCACTTAGTTATTTTAAAATAAATACATTCCATTATCTAACTATTCCCATTTCAAATCTATTGAAGAAATCACTATTAACTGAGAACTTTCACAGAAGGTCTGTAATACAACCATGTTCAGGGCTATGTAGTTCTGCAAAAGAGGAACAAGCTCTAGATTGCTTGAGCCATGAAAGAAAACACCCTACATCTTAATTTCTTTATTTCTTGCTGTTAAATTAAACAAGCTGCACTTGTCAGTGTGACAAGGACCAATACATCATTTGTCATTTGTGAATTTACAGGTTACCCTGTAAATCTTCTTAAACTGGATCACTAGTAATACATACTGTTGGTAAAACGTTCCACTAATGAAGCACACATTTCTCTTGTGTCAGTCTCCAACAACGTGAAACCACATTTTCTGGATTTCTAAAAAGATGTGGAGATACAATGCACAGGTTTTCTGGAAAAAAACCCCACTTTTCCATCATAAAAGCAGACCAGCAAAACCTTGATTACCTGGCAAGTCTTGATACTTTGTGGAAACTCTACTCCGAGGGTATATATGAGGTTAGACTCACACGAATCTAAAAGGACAAGGAGGCCCTTAGACCATCATAAACCAGTAAAACTAATTTCAAATGGGAACCAGCCACACAGGATTACTAAGAATACAGAGCACTGAAGAATAACAGTTTAGTCAGCAGGTCCTACTTAAGACTTCCAAACCCCAGCTAATGTAAACAGCTTCTTCTCAGGAAAGGAACATCAAGAATAAGAGCTCAGACCCATGGCTCATCAAACCACTGTCTTCTGAACAAATGACAGACTGATTTGGCTAATTGCCTAGGAATGATTAGGAAAATTATAATAATTCAGCTTCAGTTTTATGGGAGGATGTACTACAGCTATGACATCATCACCTGTTAAGTAACAGCAGGCATG
Source organism: Piaya cayana (assembly GCA_013389865.1). Lineage (NCBI taxonomy): Eukaryota > Metazoa > Chordata > Aves > Cuculiformes > Coccyzidae > Piaya > Piaya cayana. The sequence goes on along the minus strand of WAAB01003131.1, from coordinate 85,577 downwards.
ACGCTCCAAACGTATGTAAGGGGTGTCAATCCAATGCTCCATGGATATGAGGTGTGTGGTATAAAGTGTGCTCACAGGCATCAGTAGTACCTTGACAACCATACAATTTTAAGGAATTTTTGTAACAGAGTAGACCTTGAGCCACGCTGGCTTATCCGTACAGCCAGCGCAGCCTTTGGACATACAGTAAATGGACTAGCTGTAGCAGTTACAATTACTACTGTAACTTTTTAATTCTAAATTTTTATCATTATTTGTACACTAAGAATTTTTTTAATCATCCCTTACTGCTGAAAGCTAAACTAGCTGATAAGAGTAGCTATTTCTCACACGATGTACAAATCTAAACAACAGTGAGACAAAAAATAAGAAAAAACAAGATGGTTCATCTCCACTACTAGCAGTTTCTAAGTGTTAAGCTTTTAGTGACTACAAAATCAGCTTATTGACTGGAAGGAATAATAAATTAAAATAGATTTTTCAGTCAGTGCCACAAATCGTGCTTGCAATTTTGCCTGATTTGAATGACAGAAATCTTCCTGCTAGAAGTTCTTAGTACCAGCTATAGCCTTCTTTATCTTTAAGCTGGTCTTCAGAGGAGTAATAAATTATCAATCCTGAATGTGGATTAAGAGCAAGATAGATTTTGGGGCATTTTTTTCTTATTAATTATAATAGCCCAACTGTAATTAAAGGAGCAAGACTATTTTACAACAACAAGGAATTTGGACCCAGACCTTTCTCTCAGGTATTCATTTCACTTTAAAAGCATACTGTGCAACTAGACAAACATCTGACAGTCTAATGTGGATACAGCCTTGGTTATTAACCCTTCTGTCAAATGCCATGACAATGTGATTTAGCTCTGATTGTTCAGCCATGCCTTTCATTTTCAAAACATGGGAGTAATAAGCCCTCCAAGTGAAGCAAAGGTAGCTTTTACTGCTGTGCTTCTCCATGTCCAATCCTTAGGCTAAAAGCATTGTTTTTAATGACTGCTCTGCATGACTTGCAACACCATTGATTTCTCACATAATTTTTGGCTATACTGAGATGTTTTAAGAGATACATAGTGGAACAAAACACAAACTGCAACAAACATCTTAAAAAAAACCCCACCAACAACAACAAAAAAGAAACAACAACAGAATTTTATGGCATGAAATTTTGGTAAGGGTTCATGGTATAATCAACCATAGCTTCATCTGAAAGAAACAAAAAGTATTTCTAACTCACCTGTCAATGCCTTGCAATGTGCTCCCATTTGAAGTGCAACTTCTATTTAAATACAGTGTGCTGAATTACATACAGTATATTCAGGAAATCACAGAATAGTTTGGGTTGGAAGGGACCTCAAAGATCATCCATTTCCAACCCCCCTGCCATGGGCAGGGACACCTCACACTAGATCAGACTGCCCAAGACCCCATCCAACCTGGCCTTGAACATCTCTAGGGATGGGGTAGTCACAGCTTCCCTGGGCAACCTGTGTCGTGGCCTCACCACTCTCATGGTGAAGATATTTTTCCTAATGTTTAGTCTAAATTTGCCCCTCTCCAGTTTATACATGTTCCCCCTCATCCTATCACTACAAGCCTTTGTAAACATTCCCTCCCCAGCTTTCTTGTAGCCCCTCCAGGTACTGGAAAGTCACTATGAAGTCTCCTTGGAGCCTTTGCTTCTCCAGGCTGAACAAGCCCGAACAAGCCCAACTCTGTCAGCCTGTTCACACCGGAGATGCTCCAGCCCTCTGATCATCTTTGTGGCTCTCCTCTGGACCCATTCCAACAGTTCTATGTCCTTCTTATGTTTAGGATTCCAGAAGTGTTTTAAGTTACACCTGCAGCACATTTCTGATTTGTTATTTCATTTTTCTGGCATGTTGTATCTGGTTCCATTAATGCTCAGCTGTTTACGCATATACTGCTTTTAAAGTAGTAACTGCAGGAGTTAAAAATGAGTTTGACCAGTGTTCATTCAGTCAGTAAGATCTGAAACACTGAGCCACTTACTGCCCTTGGGAAGAAGCTGCTGGGGTGCAGACTCTGAATCTCATAATGGGAACAGTTTAGGGATGTCAGTGTGAAGAGATTTTCTGTTTAGAATTGCAACAGTATACCACTGTATGCACCTTAATATGCAATTCTGATCCCCTCATCTCAAAAATGAGACAGCAGAACTGGAAAAGATTTGGAGGAGGGGTACACACTTCCATGTTAGGAACAATTTAGCAAGCCAGAATCCAGCAGGTTGAAAGAGTGTCAGATAATGGGAGCGAGAGAATATAATAAAAAATTACGATGGCATTATGTTCACAGAAGGTGCATAGATATCAGCCTTTCGTCTCTGTTGAGAACTGTCACCAGATGGAACCAGACAATGAAGCCTTAAAACAAAAAATAGGTGGTAGCTGAATGAAGTTGAGGTGTACATATCCTGTCCAAAAGATGCTGAGGTTGACAAAACTCTACATGGGCTCAAATCGTGGTAAGTTCATGGAAGAGAAATCTGTTAAAACCCAAAGAAATCACCTCTGTTTTAGGAAGACTGGAAGCCAGCAAGATGGTGGAAGGATGAAGATGAGTGCACCTGAAAAGTCATTGGCCTCATGAATTCAGAAAACTGGATATAACCCTGGAAACTGCTTTGGGTCTCTTAGTTAGATCTTTCTGTACAAATGAAACATCAAGATGTCGTTCAGACTCCCAGAGAGAACAGGCAATCCGAATAGCTGTTCAACAGCTGGAGAAGAGAGAGATGTACAGCATTTTAGCAATGACTTCTGAATCAGTACTAAGCTGATGTTCTGAAAGACATACATTTTCTAACTTTTGTTGTTTAAACAATATTATTATGTACAGAAAGAAACACAGCTTAGTAATAAAGAAGAAAGGACGTGGACATTGCAGAAAGGTTTCTGCTACTGCTTCATGAAATGGAGGTGCACATGCAACATAGAGCAGCCAGTGAAGACATGCAAGCTAACTCTGGAAGAGCTACAAGATTACCACTACTGGTTCTCTCACCAGTTTCTCACTGATGGCTTCTCCACACAGCTGAACAATCTAGCCCAAATGCTGGCACAGCTACATTGTTCTTTGCACCTGACTTAACTGTTCCAGCATTATCTGAGGTGCTTCAGTCCTACAGAATTAATTGCTGGAGGCCAAAGCACCTTTTAATGTTTGTATGGACCTGAAAGCAACACAACAAATTTGTGGAGATGTATGCTGTTAAACAAAGGCATCACCTCCCGTATCAGCTCCCAGAAAAACACCTACATGGAAGGTTGGAGCATACCCTGAGGAAGTATTACTGGTCTAATTTCTTCTTTCCTGGTCATCTACTTTGGTCACTGTAAAAACTCAAAAATATTGTATCAGATGCTTCAGTATTGTTACTCCTGTTTTTCATGTTCCTGCTCCGCTTTTTATCTCATTCAGAACAAACCCACTGATCAGACATAAATGGTTTTCAACTAACCTCATTCTACCTATTATTTATCAGATTATTTTCTTCAAATGCTGACAAACTAGTCTGATTTGATGTCTTTAATTGCATTCCTCACCACCACCTGTTCAAGTGATTTCTAAAGTATTAAAATTCAGGTTATTTTTTCATCATTTCTGTGCTACTTCTCTCCCTCACTAAAAGATGAAGCGTGCATTTGGCCTTTTTAGTCCTGTGGGAAAGTCTCTGCCTCCTATGAGCTGTATTAGCAAAATTAATCCCATAAGAAGAAAAATATTCATCCATTTCATTTTCTGTAGGTTATATTCTCAGGAAAACTTGACATTACAACTGCATTCATAAGAACACTTGAAAAGAAGGTAAAATTCTTCAGAGTTCAGAATAAGCAACAAAGAAACATACTATTTGTAAAAGACAGTAATTTACTATGTGTTCAAAAATATTTTCACTGTATTTATCAGCAAGACTTACAATGCTGAGATCACTTTATAAAATCCCTTGAATGTTATTTCACTAATACAATTTAAATTTTGTAAAGAAAATTCATTCTCCTTCAACCAAAATTTTAACATATACAGCAGATGGAGAAAAGGACTTTCTTTCATACCTGAAACTTGTAAAAAGGAACTTAGCCAACTTCACACAGCGTGTGAAATTTCTTGCCATCCTCTGATGTATTTGACCTTGTTTTAGCTTAAGAACAACTAGTACAAAAAAAGAAAAACAAAAACCTCTTGGTCTTGACAGTTCTTTCCCTTTGGCTTGTTCTCAGTGTAGCTCCTGCTTTTCAGGGATACACGTAAGCCTCTCTTCTATACAGGCAGAAATATTTTGAATGCCTGAGCTGATTATGATGAAAATGCAACTTCAGAATCCAACATGGGGTCAAAATGCATTCCTTACCTGCTTCCAAGTTTTACCCTGATTTGTTTAGTGCTAGCAGGCATGTCTTAGCTGCAGAAGATATATTTATCTCTAGAGTAATAGGAAAGGACTAGACCATCACATAAAATTAACAGTTAAAAATAAGAATGACACTTTTCCGAATGGAGGAGGTTTGCTTATTTAATAAAACTCCCAACTGAAAAAAAAAATCTGTGAAAAAGTTTCACAAGTGTAGTTTCTGGAATCAGAAAAATACCCCACACCAAAATCAAAACCCCCATACTTTGGATTATGCTTTTTTCAAGTTTGTTTGTTCACCATCTTGCTTTCTTAAAGGACTATTTTGTGCATCCTTTCTTCCCCTGTCAACAAATTATGAACCCTAGAAGTCTAGAGTCTAGAGTTTCTACTCTCTGGAGTCATTCTCTACTTCATTATAATAAGGGACTTAGAATCTGCGCTCTAGCACTCTCAGAAGTCTTTTCTGAAAGAATGTGTCTGTGTAATCCCACAGGAGCAAAAAATGAAAGTGTTTTGATGTCAAATATCTGCATTAAAAGTTCAGTTATTTCCCTGTCTTGGATTCCAGTGAGCCTGAAGTGTCGCCTGGACATTCTCTTAGGTTTTGATTATAAATGATAAAATGTATTTAATTAGTAAAGTACAGTTCCCTATCTTGCTGTTGTTATTACCTGGGTTTCCCTGATTGTTCACACACAGAATTGAAATACCTAAGATTCAGTCAGTCTCTGAGATAAAACAGAGAGTTAAAATATCCAATGAATATAGCCTGTTCCCTGGAAGAAAGTCCATATGCCAGATCGATCCACTGGACATATATTTGGAAGATGTAAAATTTTTGTCACATAAATTCAATTGAGGGCAACCAAGCTTGTGCAGTAAAAAGTCGTGTGCCCCAACTGTCAAATTCCTTCTACAAGATGACAAAGTAAGATTAACCTGCAATTCAAATATAAACACTGTACTTTTACAGTGGGCAGCCAATTATACTCCCAAATAGGCAGACACTTTGAATTGGAGTCAAACTAAATGAGATCTCCTAGTTTGATGATATACAGTGCAAGTTTATAGAAACATGAGAGCTGTATCTCAAAAAAAAAAAAAAGAAGAAAGTGTTTGTTTTTTACAAATTACCTCAGAATAGCATCTCTATGAGGGCAAACTAGTTTAAAACTTGGGACAAAATCTCATGACACTGTCACTTTTGTTTCTTACTCTGTATTAGGCAAGCATACAAGCATTCTACTTGGGCTAGACAACAATTCAGATGTGACTTTCTAGATGTACAACTATGAGAATAATGACATTACAGATGTATTCTGAGTTCCATTTTCACATAAGCTTCTACATTTTATCTTATAGTTTTCACTTTTCCAATTGCTATGCTCATTTTTAAGTTAGCAGTTGTCAGTAAATCAAAACAAAGAATATTGGATCATGTATTACAACATATTGGGTATTTCTCTCATATACTTCAGTAGGCATCTCACCTCAGTAAGTCTGTTTGCATGTGCCCCTGATATGAAACATTTAAAAGCATTATTAGTAATGCATTTCTTCTCAGGTCTTATATATCAAATATTGGAGAGTTGTACTATTCTTTTGGTTTGGATTTAGAATCAAATGAAAAAGATTATCACCAAAATCAGACCATAAACAATTTAAACAGTTATCTTCAGCATAGTCACCAGTCTGAAAGTTCTATGAATAAAGATTAGATTCCAGAAAAAAAAATATATATGACTTGCAATAAACAATCCTATCAACCCAGAGGAACAAACAAATAGGTTCGTGATTGCTTAAGTAAGATGATTCCCCTAACCTACAAAGCAATCTCCCTGTCACATCTGAGTTTCAAGTGCCTTTCTGCATCTGTTTTACAGTCCTGAAAGAACATCAGTGTCGAGCCTTGAGAAGAAAGGATAGTAAATCAGCTTTGGTTGTTTTCCACTGGACTGGAGGCTGGCTGATGTTGTGCCCATCTACAAGAAGGGTCATAGGGAGGATCCAGGGAACTACAGGCCTGTCAGTCTGACCTCAGTGCAAGGGAAAGTCATGGAACAGGTGATCTTGAGTGCTATCATGAAGCACTTGCAAGAGAACCAGGTGATCAGGCCCAGTCAACACAGGTTTACAAAAGGCAGGTCTTGTCAAACTAACCTGATTGCCTTCTATGACAAAGTGACTCGGCTGCTGGATGAGGGAAAGGCTGTGGATGTGGTCTTCCTGGACTTCAGCAAAGCCTTTGACACAGTTTCTCACAGCATTCTGCTACAGAAACTGTCAGCCTCTGGCCTGGACAGGCACACACTCTCCTGGGTGGAAAAGTGGTTGGATGGCCGGGCCCAGAGAGT
>WAAB01003131.1:56723-78439 GCA_013389865.1 Piaya cayana | reverse complement strand
CTCTTCTCCCAAGTGACAGGGAACAGGACAAGAGGGAATGGCCTCAAGCTCCACCAGGGGAGGTTCAGGCTGGACATCAGAAAAAAAAATCATGGAAAGGGTCATTGGGCATTGGAACAGGTTGCCCAGGGAGGTGGTTGATTCACATTCCCTGGAGGTGTTTAAGGCACGGGTGGACAAGGTGCTAAGGGACATGGTTTATGTTTGATAGGAATGTTTGGACTTGATGATCCACTGGGTCTCTTCCAACCTGGTTATTCTACGATTCTATGATTCTAATCAGATGAGCACAACTAATTGCAACACCAATCAGTTCATTACTTTATTAGGTTCACTCTTTCTGATCAGCTACTTAGAAATTTTAATACAGAATCACCAGGTTGGAAGAGACCCACTGTATCATTGAGTCCAACCATTAATACAGAGGATAAGAAGTCACAAAGAACACTCATTAGAATATTAGAAAGTATGAAACACTGCTCTAAATGAAACAAGTTACAGCAAAGCATATAGAAAAGTAGAAGCCAAACGCTTTAATGCTTTTCAGCTATACGTATACTGATACTCTCAGTGAACTGACTGTTAGGGATATTTCTCTGTCTGAAGTTTCTGTCCAAAACTGCAGCTTCTTTCCCTTCTATCAAACTAAAAATCCTTAGAAATGCTGTCTTATATCTCATATCTTCCTATTTTCCACTTATTACCAGTCATTAGTTCGACCTTTTGTTTTACTGTTATTATCCACATGTTCTATATTAGGTATATGACCTTCCCAGTTTTCAATGAGGCATCTCAAAATTAATTTTTTATTATTATTTTTGCTCATGTCACTTATTCCCAGTCACATAATTCACTATTACAATATTGTCCCTTTGAAATTGCATTTTCCTATTTCTAGAACAATATCTCCCCTGCAATTTTCTTATTTTTATACTTTAACTCCATTAAAAACATCAAGTCTTCTATGCTGCTTCCCACTAACATCTCACAGTGTTACATTTTTTTTTAAGTTAAATACCAGGGAAAAAAAGTCATATTATCATAAATTGCCTAATTGAAAAAAAAAAAATATATAGTGTGATGCACAATAAACCATAATTCCTATGGTTTGGCTAAATGTGCCTTCAGCATAAGAAATATATATGTAAGTTCATGTCCTGTTTTCATGACAGTTAACCTGAAATTGCAGGGAGTGTGTATCCTACCTCAGATTATGTCACTTCATCATATCTCCAAATGGCTTTATGTGCATACTGAGAGATGATGAAAGAACTGACCCTCTAGCGTGCCTTTCAGCCTAATGAGTCATAGTGCATCATTGCGGCTTGAAATAACCTGTAAAAAAAGAAGGGAATCACTCTACCACAACCCTACTTATCCCTATCTAGTCCATGCCACATATATCGATTAACAAACTCTCCTCTACTGCCACTATTGTCAATGCTCTCTACCCCTTTGCCTTATACCCCGTAAGTGGAGTCTCATAACTTGGCTTTTCTGCCACAGCAAACCTCCAACAAAATCCTGCCCTGCCCTTGGTACCCAACTCTGTTGTATGTCACACTACTTGCTTAGGGGGCAGAGATTACTTATTGTCAGAGATTTCATTTTTCCCATTTCATTTTAACACATGACCTTTGAGTCAATTCACTCATTCCTGTTAAATTAAACACCAAATTCAATTCCCATTGATGACTCGAGATGCTTACAAAACTCTTGGATAAATAATAGGCTGTCTTCTTCCAATTCATCATTTGCTTTGCCATGAAATGTACTACTATGCTTGTGTTCAGGTCTGTCACCCTCCCATCTGCAAATGTATACATTTAGCATTTTACTGTAATTGCTTCATCCTGATTCTTCCTATAAATTGATACAAAATATTTGTATGCATCAAAAGAAGAGGATAAAAACCAAACTAACACTTCCCTCCTTCAAAAAAATGGACTAGGCAGGAGCTGTGTTTATCTGAGTAAATGTTTCTGCAGAATCATCGTGTTCTTTATCTCACAATGACTTTTGTGCATCCTATTTCCATTAAGTCCCACCTTATATAGGGGCTTTACTCTATGTTCTTTGTGTCAAGGGTGTGTGTGCACTTGTGTCCTGAAAACACACAACTGCCCAACAACAAAAGAGTTGGGGCAGAATTATGCAAACTGAACAACCAAAGTTGAGAGCTGGTTTCAATAACAAATTTACTGATGCTGTGACAATGTTCACCTCCTACTTCAATAATTATTTCGACACTAAGGGATTTCTGCAGTGGTGATTACTCTTTAGTTGACAGGTAAGCATTCCCTGAGTGACAGATACTCAACACCATCAGATTTGTTCCCGTGTGACCTGCTTTTACAACACACTCATTGTACAAAACTCACGTTTAACACAGTGCACTGAATGAGCAGCGGTGTCATGCCGGGAAAAGTTTCATTCTTTGTATGCATTGTGTGCCAGTTGGAGACCAAATTAGCAAAAACATAATTACAGTTTATAAAGGTGTATGTTCTTTTATGAATAAACACTCACTCTAATTTTGTAATTATTATTTTACCATTCTCAGTTACTTGCCAGTTGCTCAACAACATTGCTTCCTCCAGTGCAGTGCAAACACAATTCCCAGAATTACAGTAAAATTTCCTACATTAGGTATAAAAGAGCACAAATTATTCAATACAGCTTTGTGAAGCTTAGTACTCACTCTCCAGCTCAGAGCTGATTTCCATTGCCAAATCTTGCTGAAATAAATATACTAACACCAAGCACTAGCGGATTTTTTCTGTCCTTCCTGAACAGGTGGCTCCGGTAAAATGACACTCCATCAAGATGGTAAATGCATTAATCAAGTATCACAATGTTCCAGTTCCTCGTGCTTGAGTTATCTTTCAACCCAGAGCAGAAGAGATACAGAAGGCTCATGGGATTATAATTGATAAACTACCTGTTTGTTTCCCGTGAGATGATTCATTTACAGACATTGAGTGGGAAAGGCAGAATTACCCTGCAACTTAATAATTAAAATTCAAGTAATTCCTCCCACTTCTGCATTATTTGACTTTAGATCTAATCTTTTACATACCTATCTACTCACCTGGCTGCTTTACATAACAATGTGCATGGCCAAGGAACCCAGTTCAGTCAAGCCCAAACCCCTCTCTCCATCCCACTGATGCTACAGCAGTGCTGATCCCCAGCTCTGTTTCAGGCTTATTGTTTGCCTTTTCTCCCTTTGCCTAGGATGTTGTTTGTTCCTTGGCTGTTGCCTGATGCTCCCTGGAGTGCCAACAGGACCCAGTGCTGTCCCCCGAAGTCTTCCCCCCTGGATAAGCCCATTGGTTTGGGCATTGCCTGTCCACACTGAAGCCATCCTCAGCTCTTGGCTTGCCAACCCTGAGGTGCACACCTGCTCTTGCTGTTCCCTGGCACACTTCATTAGATATCTGACTCTCTCAGTTTTGCTATACTGGTCTTGATAATCCTTCTCTTCCTACTCTTAAAACCACTGAAGACTGCGCAGTGCTTTTGATTAAAGATCTATTATTCTGAACACCCTAAGACTTGCATACTTATCTGAACTAGGCTGAAATTCATTGTCCTCCGCAAGTGCAAAGTATATGGTCTCTGTCTAAGATCCCCTGATTCTCATCTCCTCAATATACCAAAAGCCGCAACTATTTAATGTTCAAAATCTGCTGTTCATATAATTTTATACATGCATCAACTGGAAGGTCACATCAGTCTTGTATTTTCCTCTCTCAATCCTCTGGATTTTGTTCTATGAAATGTTATGCTGCTGAGAGACCTACACTATCCTGTACCATGTTGGGTATAGGAGTCTCAGGCAAGTCTCAACCTCTCTTCTCAATCATAATTGGGATCAGACTTCAAGTTGGGCTTTGATGGGTACAAATGCCCCCTGCTGCATCCCTGGATACCAGCAGCAGGTAAGTATCCCTCTGCACAAAGCTCTGGGAATGGACTTCTTAGCTCTATGTAACCACTCCAATGCTGCAATGAAAGGAAGAGCTGTACACCCGTACTCTGGAAGCACTCGCCAGCACTGATGGATGCCACTGAACATGCCAGGAAACGTAGAGACTCTTCTGCTGGAGGAAGATTATGGAAAAGGTATTTGAATTTCATATGCAGTATTTATCCAGCATTAATTTCCTCTGGGGGCACATGACCTACCCTGACAGTATTCACGGGAAGAATTACTGAGAAACAACTATTCTGCAGTTCTTTGTGTACTGCCATCCTACTGTGTAGACAAGTTAATAAGACAAAACTCTTGGTTCAAACACCCAGGTTGTAATCCATACTCAGTTTCAATTTAACCTTTAAGCCTACTCTCACCAACCATATCTGCACTCTTGCCTGATCTTTTAACCTAAAATGTTGTCCTCAACATCATGGCATTAAGCCATGCAATAACACTGTCATGAATGTCATCCACGTTCTGAGACTCTCCATGGAAAGCAGTGCTCTGGCAGGTGGAAAACATGAACCCTGGTTCATGTGGTTTCAAACCACACAGAGAAATCTTTTCTCAGAACATGCCCAATTACACTGAGCTATTTAACATTTATAATTCAGAGAGCAAAATGGCATACACTGCCTTTGCTGTTTGCTATAGCCTCTTGCACTAATCATTTCATGACATTCAGTGTGCCTCCCTCCCCCTGACCCCAAATAAAAGTGCTTTAGACCCCTTAGATCTTCCACTTACATGTCTATAACCCAAGTTTCACTTAAAGAGTGGCACTACAACCTGCCCCAGAAGATTCAAACAGCCTGTCATAGTGTACACTTGCTTTAGAATTCTACCCCGTTAACTGAAGGAACCATGACATCCAAAAAAAAAAAAATGGTGCCAGAGAAGTTGATTGCTATTATTAATACCCAGAAGGAACAGCAGTGACAAGCATAAATGAGCATAAATGCTGAAACTACTTCAAAGATCAAGTGTAACCACCTTTGTTTATTTAGCCTAAATAAGTCTAAGATAAGCAGCAAAAAGTTCTGGAAATATTTCAGGATGTAAGTCCAGAGAACTCCAGAAAAATATGGAGTTATCAATGAGATTAAAAACCGAACACCTAAATGGTTCAAAGTTATATTAGTTAGGAAAACGAATTCATGAAAAATTTACTGGATCTCTCCTACCTGCATTCCTTCAAAGAATGTAGTATAAATACTTTGCAAAGAATTCTTAAGTTTCATCTCAGTTTTGAGGGGAGTTAATTGATTTTGGAGACATGCAGATGGCATTTTAGACACTGTGCATGTAAAGTTCAATACTTTTTTCTGACTGCAATTTCACTGTGATATCAAAAATTACAAACAGTAGCTTGTAACTGCAATTCTGAGATTGTCTGAGCTCTTTTCATTATAAACATCTATTTGAAAAAGTGGTAGTTACTGATGTCCCCTCCCCCTAGCCTTTTTCTTCCAGAAAAAAATCTTTCATCAATGTCTTTCTGATCTATTTTTCATTCTGATGCTACCTCTATCTTTTCCATTGTCACACTGTATTTTTTACTTCCGCTGTGTGACAACTAGCAAAAAATTACATTTAATTTAAAAGAAATACACATTGCTTATGGGATGAATAAAAGTTTACTCAAACAAGGCAATGCACTGCTACACAAACAAGCTAAAAGCGGCCTTCCACAAAGAATGCACCATGCTGTTCACCCTCCCAAAGATAAAAACAGCTCTCTAGACAAGCAGCCTGCCACCAGTGATGGAAATCTTCCTAGGTGCTTGGCAGCAGGACCCTCTCTTTAGCTGGGCGCTCAATACCACAGAGCAGACAAGTTTTGCTATCAAATTCAAGTATCAGATACCACCGGTGTGTTTCATAATGCTGCTCTAATACACAGAGTACAGTTCAGAATTGCCAGAGGTTTCAGTCATTCCACAGCCAGTTTTATTAAAACTAGATTTTCTAGAGTGATCTCGCTGCATTTATGCAATGTTATTTATGGGAAAAGCAAGAAGTAGATCTTCCTTTACCATGTCTGAAAGGAATTCTTACTTGGAGAATTAAATGCCACTTGTGTTCAAACTGTCTACTTAGTGTTTCAAGTCATGGTGATTGTTTAACTCTGCTGTGTATGGAACAGTTTATTTAAATAAACACCTTATTACACATGTCCAATGTCAAAATTACACATTTCAATTTTAAATCCCATCAAAATACAACTTATGAATTCACAAAACTTTATTTACTTCATAAATCATTCTATAATTCAAAATTAGTCCTAACAAAAATTAAGAGAAACCGAATGAACACTCATTAACCTACACTACTGTAATTAAAAGAATATGTTTCAAATACAAATCTTTCTGTTTGTCAGATGTTTGAAAGTAATTATATTTGCAATTGCTAATCAGTTCATCATTATGAATTATAAAATACTTTACAGAACAGTATGGTTAGAAAGTTAAGCACTGAAAACTCAAGTAATATCCAAATTAAGTTTCTCTCTGCAACTGTAATTCAGGCCCCTTTAACAGAATGAGCATGATATGTTCCCTATACTGTCACTTTTCACCCTCACAGGACTCACATGTCCCTCACAGGACATCATCCACCGCAAAGGATGGACTTACTTAGCGTGGATCAGAGTTACATTCTAGAAGTGGTTGTTTTCTGTTAACTTGCTCACCTCTGTTACCAAGTTTTCCATGACCAATGCAGGGGAAGAGGAAAAATGACCCTGAGAAGGGAAAGGAGGCCAAAGAATTTTGTTCTTTCCAGATTTTATTACCTGTACTGCTGGCTGAACATGCTGATGGGAAGCTATTGCAGGTGCCACCTATCCAGTGGTGCAAGCTAGCTTTCCAGTTCTACTGCCAACATTATTCCTGTTCCCTGCCTGGGTATCAAGAATCAACCACAGCTGTACTGCTTTGAGTGAGACAGTAGCAGGAATTGTGCTGAGAACATTAAATGAATTTCACATGAATGAGAAAATGGGCAGAGCTAATTCAAAACGGCATTTTCTTGAAATTTTTCTGTTTCTCACAGCAGACTTTAAGCATGAACAAATATTTATTATTGATAAAGTAGGTTAATCACTTATTTTTTACTGAACAAGTGAACTTGACAATATAAACAGCACAAGGACAGACCTCAAACAGAGAGGAGTAAGTGTGAAATGATTAAGCAGGAAAGAAATGAATAAGCTTAGATGCCTGCCAAGAGTCATGTTCCCAAAACCACTGCATGCCTGCACTAAGGACAACTCCAGCTATTCATATGTGATTGTAAACACGATTCATGTCCTCCCTCCCTCCCTCTCTGCCCCCTTCCCTCCCTCCCTTCCTTCCTTTGATAGATAAAGACCAGTACATGACAGTTACCAAAGTATTAAACATATTCCAGTTCCTGCATATTTGTTTTCACCTATTATGTCTGATAATACAAGATGTGGTTTGCATTAGCATCCCTTAAACTCTCTGTGTACTAACTAGAAAATAGTTTGACTACCCTTATGCAAATTAAGATATATTTACTTTGCCAAAGCATGATCAACTAAACTTCTCACATACATCAAGGAGAGAAAACAATAATCATATCTAGGGACTACGATACTTTCATTTTTTAAAAACCTAATCTTCAGAGTTTATAGTACAAATATATTTTACAATAGGGGAGGTTTAGGCTGGACATCAGAAAAAAATTTCATGGAAAGGGTCATTGGGCACTGGAACAGGCTGCCCAGGGAGGTGGTTGAGTCACCTTCCCTGGAGGTGTTTAAAGGACGAGGGGATGAGGTGCTGAAGGGCATGGTTTATTGATTGATAGGAATGGTTGGACTCGATGATCCTGTGGGTCTTTTCCAACCTTGTGATTCTGTGACTCTGTGAAAGCCCTTGAAGAATGTCTGACTACATAATATATTCACTAGCAGTAAAACATAATGATAGGGCTCATGCTATGTAAAACTAACATTTGTTTACATAAATTGGCCTCTATTTAGTAATTATAGTGTATGTCTGCAATAAGGTCAAGCAAAATGTAACCTCGGCAGAAGCAATACTGCATGCATTATAGTCTAGTCAGAGATAAATCAGAGAATTATGGAGGATGATTAATTAGCTAATGCCTTCCAAGTGTCTCACGATATGTGGAGCCATGACTCTAGCATAAAAATGTTTGTGCTAATTAAGTCACTTTCCATTTTCTTACAAGACATACTACTGCCTACTCTTATTCAGGTTAAAGAGTACCAAAAAAAGAAAACATATAGTTATATAAACACAAGCACATACATAGATGCACACAGATCTTTATTTCTATGCTACTGGAAAGTAGAGATTTATTTTCATTATAGATAATAATATCAAGGTATTCGAAGTACCTACACATTTGGAGGAGCAAATGGTAAAACAAACTGCTTATTTACAAGTCATCTGTATCCACAAATGTGTACATAGCAGTAGTATGTGTCTACCACCAGTATTACAGTACCACTCTACAACCAGTTCCTCATTCGAGTGCCTAGTTAAGCAAGTCACCTGAAACAAGTCATAATGGCTTTCAGAATCAATTGAAGGTAACTGATTTCACTGGACTTCTGCAAGGTGGGCATGCAGCCTACTTACATTTGGGTATCTCAGTTTTCTTGATTAAAACTCGAACAAAACAAAAAAGAACCAAACAAAAAAAAACTAAATAAAACAAAAATATGGGAAATCTAGGATCATTTCAGTTTCCAAGGGCTGTTACAATCCCACTGAAGGCGAACCCAAAATTTGCAGTTCTCTCAAAAGCAACACTGACATAAAACAAAAAATGTAAAGACATGATTTCTGTAAAAACAATTAAAAATTCCCACATCTTTCCTGTAAATGATGTAAAATTTCATTTCAGAAAAAGGCAGTTATATGAATTTCTCTCTCCTCAATTTCAGTGGTGGTGATCCCAGCAGCAGCCACATTCCAGCTGATTTTGCTGGTGGATCCTATGCCTGTGTGT
This sequence comes from Piaya cayana, assembly GCA_013389865.1. NCBI lineage: Eukaryota > Metazoa > Chordata > Aves > Cuculiformes > Coccyzidae > Piaya > Piaya cayana. The sequence continues at coordinate 69,450 of WAAB01003131.1, read as the reverse complement.
GGAGTAGTTACTGAGCTGCTGTCCTTAGTAACCTTGGTAACTTCATAATAGGGAAGGGTGGTACGATTGTGCCAAGGAGCAGCCTATGGAGGACTACACTGTTCTCAAAACAGAGGAAGTCTAGCATAGAAGACATCAACCTAGTTGCATCACTGTCCTTGATGTGAAGTTAACAAAGCTGCATCTTCCTTCTTAAATTTGTCCCAGCTGATCCTTTTCTAGTGCACAGAAGATATTCAGTAAAGCTCATAATGTTTGTTTCTGCCACTTGGTCCTGCTGAGATGAATGTAAACAGAGCCATTACTCTCTGCTGTGCTCCATTTATCACTTGGACTATAAAAAGGATGACTTGCCACCCCCACCCTGTTTGTTGATTAATATGATAAGATGTCCCTTGTTCCTGTGGGGTTACACAACCTAAATACTTCTAAGGTCACAAGCTGTGCCCAAGGCCAGGTGGTCTTAAGGCTACTCATTGACTGCAAGAGCTCACCTGAGCAGCCTGACACACAACCAGACTATGAGAGTAAGCAGCTAACAGTAACATATGAGTTAACTACCAAAGGAAAGATGAGATTGCATATTTTCTCATATTTGCAGAGATTAGAAGACATTCCTTCTTTGTGTGAAGTCCACCAACCAAAATTCAATCAATTTGACCACTCTACTGAAAAATGTCCTCAACACTGATTGATGATATAAAGTGAATGCAGGAAATTAAATTAAACATTTTTTGTAAATATTTTTTTCTATTTTATTATGTATTTTTACTTCACTAGGGGATTAAAAAAACCCCACACCCACATCTGTATATGCACAATACTTACACTGTGCCCTTTCATGACTGTCTCTTTTGAAACACTTTCCAAGTATTGTACTTCTGCGCATAGTAAATCAGATATAAAGATGGATGAATGACAGCAAGGGAAGAGGAGGAGGTATTTCACAATGCTACTGTCCTTCAAGATAAAACACTGAAGCTGTAACCATCTAACTATAATAAATGAGTACCTGACAAAGGAAATGAGCTGTGAAAGTAAAAAAGCCACACTAGGATGAATACTTCAGAAGTACTTTGTCACAGAAATCCTCTGTACGTAGTGTGCAATCCTAGCTAAAAATACTCTCAGGCAAATGTTAAGTGTTTCCATATAGTCCATGCAGATGCAGTTAAAATAAAGGATTATTTATTTATTTTTTAAAAAAGATTGTGTCCTTTCTTTTCAATGGAAACTTTCTAATGTTAATAAAGAACAATATGAAGTTAATTTAGGGAATGCAAAAGAAAAAACCCTAAACCCCACAAACCTGTAATATCTTTCATAGAATCACAGAATCACCAGGTTGGANAGAGAGCAATGAGGTCTCCTCTCAGCCTCCTCTTCTCCAGGCTAAACAAACCCAGCTCTCTCAGCCGCTCCTCATAAGGCCTGTTGTCCAGCCCCTTCACCAGCCTTGTCGCTCTTCTCTGTTTAACTATCTTTGTTTAACTCCTTTTTAAAGAGGCAAATATTTTACCCTGCCTGTCACGCTAGATAGAAAAGCTTAGACTTTGCTGGCCAAAGACAGGAAAATTCTCTTGTCCTGTTCTATTCTTGACTTTTTGAGACAGTGTCCACTAGGCTGACTGTGTATCCATGAGCTGTTGCTGGAAATTAGCATCACCTTGCACTGAGACCTAGCTTTGAATCCTCCCACTCCATATGCGTGTTAGTTTTTATCACATCCAGAGAAATATTCAAATTAGATAAAATTGATGAAGCTGAATCATCACATGCTTTTTTACTTCAGTCTTTATATAAAGTCTCAATTTACCCCCAAATTATCTGCCCACTATGCTAATCCTCTCAGAAAGGGGGAAATCCACTTGATTGCAAATAATGACCTTTTTTTTCTCAAAATGGTCTTACTAGATTGTCCTTTCAATTCAAGAAAAAAAAACCTCACGAAGTGCTAAAACTCCTTTGTAGATGTGCAGTGACAATAAGAAGACAAGCTCAATGCTCGCTGGGCAAAATTTCACAAAAGATGTTATCCAGAAATGATCTGCTGCTTTTCAGTCTTCAGCTCAGACATTGTGAGTAGACTGTAAACTGTGCTGGCTTGGCAGTCTGCAGCTTATTTCTTCACAAGAAGCTGTACTATTATTTATTTACTTACTTCATCAGGAGGCTTCCTGGGAAAATATTTCCAAAACAGATAAAAGTAAATAACTTGTGAGTGTGGTTACTGGGGACTGCAGGCCTTAGTGCTTCAGTGCTAAGGATATTACTGGAGAGTATTTCTCACGAGCTCTCAGTAGCTCACCAACCTGCAGAAATGTGGAATGGCATCAAAGCCTTCTCACAGCAAAAGACTTGAGCACTGGCTCAACTTGAGCTGCTGGCATTAATTACTCTTGTGCTAGAAGTAAGACAGTTCACATGCTGAAAACATTCTGAAAGGGGGTGATAAACTGTTTACCCTGTGATGTTGGCTGCCTTATCCAGAGGGATGAAGCAAGCTCAGTGTACTTCAAACAGATACCTCTACTGAAAATCCTCAGACTGAGCAAAAAAGACCAAATGATCTTCTTGTTCCTAGGGGAAGCTTCTTCAGATTTGAAGTAATCTATCATAAGATAATAAGGGAAAGCTGCACTAGTACAACCTGTCTTTTCTTCACTTATGCAGGGCTGTTTGTTTTGACAAGTTCCTTTTTTGTATCACCTAATAATGTAAACAGCTTTAAGAGTTAGTTAATACACAAACCAAGCAATTAGCACCAAAGAACCTCAACTTTACGAAATATTCTTTAATTACCTGTGGTGGAACCGAGTGGGTATTCAAACTCTGGATGACTGTGTTCCTTATTTTTCTTGAGTAAATAAAACATCATACTCTCTCATCAGTCACTGTGACCAGAGTGGTGCTACAGAATTGTCACAACCAGTTTTTTTCCCATGCTGAGATAAATAACACTTCCTGTGGAGCCAGACTACACCAGTTTTTCAAAGTACCTATTCGAAAAGGACCATCTAAAATTTTGGATAGCCAGCAAACCAACAACAGAGGTATTCTTTGATTCCCACTGACGGCTGTTGCCCTTGTGATTCTTTCCAATGAGCCAAGACAGTTGAGACAGAACTGATTCCATCTCTTGAGCTTCCCATGCAGTGACCGCACGGGCATGTTTACATGTTCTACAATACGTGTGGTGCCACAGAAGCCAAGGAGAAAATAGGTGTGCCTCTGTGATAGTCATCTCTGCAGCTGGCCAGCAAGAACAAGGCCCCTTGTAGTCAGCTCAGCTTGGAGTCAGCCCAAACCAAGTCAGCAGGTCACCAGGATTCAGACCATACTTTATTACAGTGTCTGCCAAGTTAACATTCACTACTGCATAAACAAAACTGTTTTGAAATGAAAAGAACCCCACAGAATCTAAGCCCTTTCACAAAACAAACAATTTCACTTTATTCAGAGTATTCACATCCACACAGTTTAAAACCTCTAACAGAAGGAAATATAAATCAACACTGCCGAATCACACAAATACGAGCGGACATCTAATATTAACATTAGGCACTAGTTAACAGCAGCTCTTCAATGTGAAAGGAATTAAAACCACTAAAAGCTGAGAAAATAGTCAGTCATTCAAAACATACTCACAATGTTAAACACATCCCTAATCACAGAATCATAGAATCATGAGGTTGGAAAAGAACCATCGGATTATCAGTTCCAAACATTCCTATCAAACACTAAACCATGTCCCTCTGCACCTCGTCCACCTGTGCCTTAAACACCTCCAGGGAAGGGGAATCAACCACCTCCCTGGGCAGCCTGTTCCAGTGCCCAATGACCCTTTCCATGAAATTTTTTTTCTGATGTCCAGCCTGAACCTCCCCTGTCAGAGCTTGAGGCCATTCCCTCTTGTCCTGTCCCCTGTCACCTGGGAGAAGAGGCCAGCTCCCTCTTCTTTACAACCTCCTTTCAGGTAGTTATAGAGAGCAATGAGGTCTCCCCTCAGCCTCTTCTCCAGGCTAAACAATCCCAGTTCCCTCAGCCGTTCTTCATAAGGCCTGTTCTCCAGACCCTTCACCAGCTTTGTCACTCTTCTCTGGACTCGCTCCAGAGCCTCAACATCCTTCTTGTGGTGAGGGACCCAGAACAGAATCCAAAGTGAGGGTATATACCACAAGCCATTCAGCATAGGAGGCAGCAGTTCATACATTTGTCACTGTTGCTGAGCCTAAGAATATCATAAGATGAAAGTAAAGGTACATACATTCCTTTGACATGTGTATAATTTCCAGCAACAGTAAATTAGTAAATTACAGGGAGAACACACTCCTGTATAACAACATGTAAAGGCTTATAACTGCATGACACCCAGTTAAGCTGTTAGTTTTTTTGCAAAAAAAAAAATCCGCGTACATTCTTGTTAAAGAGAACAAAAGATCTTAGCTGAAGAACAGGAACTACATTTTTGTTTGGTCCTAAATTATCAGACTCTGACATGTAGGTCTAATAATTTCTAATTTGTATACAAACTTGAAGTGACATAGAAATATGAATTAGTTCCCTTTTTTGCCCAAGGTATTCTGAAGATGGAGGCCCACAGATTACTTTTTGTCTATATAAGTGCAAAATCAGTAAGTTGGGAGTCCCTTCTTTTGAAGGCAGATTTAGGAAGAGGAGCACAGCACCTCTTATTAGGTAAAGTAACAGCAGAAGGAGGTATTCCATCAAAGCTTGTTAAATGCACAGAATAGCAAAATGTGTCTGGAATTATGCTGTACTGTTTTTCAGATCAAAGGAGAATACAAAAGGCATTGCGTTGAAACCTAAAATTTCTGGATCAACTTGAGCTCAGAATGTAATTCCAGATCTATGTGGAATTCATAGCCTCAATTTGATAGGCTGAAGTAATGCTTTTACCAGAAATGCTGCATAAGTATTAAACTTCAGAGTGCTGTTTGAATACCACCGCTATAATTAATACAATATGACCTTGTATAAACCTTATAAATTTGCTCATGAATATGCAAAGTTGGAGTAACTGCATTGTGCAGAAAAAGTGGGGTGCTTAAGTATCTGACACAGTTACAGATTTAATTCTGTTGTTACTTTTCCCTTGAGTACCTTATCAATAAAACTACTACAGCAGAAATCTGAAGACATTGATATACTAAAATCTCCTTTTCCCTGAATCCTATCATTAGATATTTATTGCAGCTACATTTATGAATGATCACAGTTTTCAGTAAGGAACAGACTCTCCCATATCCTCCAGAAATTCATCTCTGAAACTTTATGCTTAACCAGGATGCGGTCATTGCGGCCTCTCAGATGATTGATTTGTGAATTTTTTCAAGACTGGATCTTTCAGCTTCTTGAAGTCTGTCTCCCACAGTATTATAATCCCATGACTCTTCCTATTTTGGTTTGTAGTTGGAAGACCAGGAATATGGCTGTGCACTTTTACACATGACCAAGTGAATGTTTTAGGCCTTTTTGAAGATACCTTTTGCATAGTTCATGACCATGAAAGCAGTCTATCTGAAAGCTTTCAATTGGGGTGCCTCAAATTAGAGCCTTAAACTCACTACCAACAGCACAAAAAATACAAAAGATTTTCAGAGCTGCTGAGTCAGTGGTAGTCTAGAAATACTCAAAGCCTCTAAAAATAAGGCTCTTACGCAGACAATTTTTTGCTGATTAATGCTGCTACTAGGTAAATGCACTTAAGAGTTAACTGCCTTCTACCTTTTTTTTAAAAGACAAGAAACAACAGCTCTGTTCATTTTCCCTCCTATGAACTACATTCCTGCATATGCCTCTGGGAGGCATTATCAAGCTTATTAAAGACAGTTTTTAAAAATCCATCGTGTATAAGTAATACAGAACTTCTGAATGAATACATTTAAAAGTAAGCAATATGACATCCAGCTTTGATCTGGCTAGACAAGATGTAGAAGTTGTGATCAAGATACCTTTGTTTATATTAAATTGGAAAATATCTGGTGGTCATTCGTACAGAAATCCTTGTTTTCTTCAAAACAATGGAGAGCAGACATTAGCCTCCTAGTTCCTCTCCAGCTTGTCACTGCTAGAATGCAGGAGCATAAATGTTATAATGTTAATAAGAATTTAAGTTTTAGTGTAAAGGGACTGAACTTCATAGAACAAAATTAAAACTAAGCTTTTCCTTAGCCTCTCGACAAGGCTTTTCTCTGTACTTGCTTCCAACTCCAGACCCTAGAGAAATTCCCAAACTGAGAAGAGTTGTTAAAGAAGTGTGTGTTTGTTTAACAATGGACACATCAGTATAACCCAGGAGTTCAGGAACTCTCTAACTTGTTCAACAACCTAGTTGTAGTCCAATGAGGTTTAACATGTTGTGCAACACTGTAGACTATATAAAATAAAAGATGTGTTTCTCCACAACGCATTCACAGAATGTACCTAGAAAACTGGTATCAAAGCTGCTGATCTGATGGTTCTTGGGATGTTAATTACACTGGCTTTGTAATTTTATTGGCTCAAAGTGTATTAAAAAGTCAAGAACAGTAGTGAATAGCCCTTTTTCCAGGGCGAGACTGGATTTGAAGAGGCTAAGAGGAGGAAAAAAATGCAGGTTTGGATTTGGACAACTTCTCTACAAAGGGATAAGTGTGCCTCAGAACTCCTCTAGCTACTTTTCTCTCTCCCATGCCTCTAGCTTGCTGGAACTGTTTGTAATACAAGTCCCTCCCTTGAGCAGGCTGCTAGTGGAAATAGACAATCAACATGACTCTTGTCCTATCCAGATTCCAACAGGCTTCTTAAAGGAGTGTGGGTTTTCTTGGTATCTGATGCAGAAGATTGTAAGGCCAGCCTGGCAAGAGCTCTCGGGTTCCAGAAAATGCAAGAGAGACACTGAGATGGGCTGGTGAGTCCAACATCTCTATATTCACTACAGCATACACAATGATGGACAAAATGCAACTCTTCTGCTGATATGAGGAGAAAGTAAGAAGCCAGCTCCTACTATACCCAACTGAAGATATCCAGAGCTTGCACCAGTCAGTAAAGACAGAAATATATTGTAGCTTCAATAATCAGTACTTATATAGACACACATGCACATACACATGCACATGCGTGTGTGTATTAGTTTGGTTTCTTAAGAAACATGTTTCATATATATATAAAAAGAATGTTTCTTCATATGTGTGTATATAGAAACTAACCAGATGATGGATATACAGTTTGTGCTATTTATTTCATGCTGCTCCCACATTTTCTTTTGTCAGTATGCAGCAGAATGTTACATTCAAAACAGAAAAGTTACTATGAGTAAGGATCAATAGACCTCAGGTGCTTAGACGAGAACTGGACGAGAAATAAGACATCAAGATAAATGCATAGGCTGTACATATCAATGCAATAGATTATTAAACCACAAAAAACCATATGATATTCAGGCTTCACTTTTAATACAAATTGCACTAACAAGATAATTCATTTCTTCCAAAAGTTGATCCATCCCCAAAATACTGCTTGGTCAGTTACATTCAATACATATTTTAAAAGTGCATTTCTCCTTTGCTTTTCATAGAATCACAGAATCATTAGGTTGGAAAAGACCTTTAAGATCATCAACTCCAACCGTACCTGTCTATCACTAAATCATGTCCTCAGGCACCTCATCCACCTACTTTTTAAACACCTCCAGGGATGGTGACTCAACCACCTCCCTGGGCAGCCTGTTACAGTGCTTGATAACCCTTTCGGTGACAAAGTTTTTCCTAAAGTCCAATTTGAACCTCTCCTGGAGTAGCTTGAAGCCATTTGCTTTTGTCCTATCACCTACCACGTGGGAGAAGAGACCAACACCCACCTCTCTACAATCTCCATTCAGGTAGTTGTAGAGAGCAATAAGGTCTCCCCTCAGCCTCCTCTTCTCCAGGTTAAACAACCCCAGTTCCCTCAGCTGCTCCTCGTAAGACTTGTTCTCTAGCCCCTTTACCAGCTTTGTTGCTCTTCTCTGGACTCGCTCCAGCGCCCCAGTGTCTTTCTCAAGAGTGAAGGGCCCAAAACTGAACCGAGTATTCAAGGTGTGGTCTCACCAGTGCCGAGTACAGAGGGAGAATAACCTCCCTGGACCTGCTGACCACATTGTTTCTGATAAAAGCCAAGACGCCACTGGCCTGGGCACACTGCCAGTTCATGTTCAGTCAGCTGTTGAACAACACCCCCGGGTCTTTCTTTGCCAGGCAGCTTTTGAGCCAGTCTTCCCCAAGCCTGTAGCGCTCCAAATGTTGCTACATATTTTTGGTTTTTTTAGTTTAATAATAATTCATGGTATTTTGTGAAAAGTTTGACAACTATGAAAGGATCAGTTATGAAAATCTGAAAACTATGGGGCTTTATAAACAAAAAATTCTTGAGTTACTCTTCCATACAATTTCTAATCAATTAATGGGGTTGGGGAGATACATATTTTACCTTCACATTTTGATTTTTACTCTAAAACCAGATCAGAATCTTAAAGCAGTAAATTCATAAAATTACCTAAAATCCTCAGGTGAGATTTTATAAACTGAAATTAATCTTAAAATGACAGAACAAAACAAGATTCCAAACTGTATACCAGGACAGAAACCCTGGAAAAGATTTTGTCTGAGATTTCTTTGGACGGAGATATAGTTTGGTAAGAAGTAAGCTGGATATTTCACTTTAAGAGAAAATTGAACAACATGTCTCCTCTTGATTTCTGTGTTTCAGATTAGGGACTGTAAACCCCAATAAATAGATGGGATTCAAAATTCAGTTTTCACTTGACTTTCCTTAATAAGTCTAAATGAATCAGAAACTACAAACCAAAGATACAGTATTTCCCTAACACAAAGCAGTGACAGCTGAAATCCAAAAGGAAAAAAGTCAAACTTTGACAGAGCTTAATGAGGTATGGTACAAATATCTCAGTGGGGAGGCAAGTAAATTGGATGATTAGTTTAACACATCACACTGAGGTCTGGCAATTTATGAGAGATGAAAATTAAGAATAAATTTATAAGCCATAGGTATAACGCAGTATGTAGAGCTTTGAATTATATAAAGCATTTCAAAGTATTCAAGTTATGTGAAATTAATTAGCACAGTATTGTACTAAAGCTTTTTTAAATTTTCTCAAATCACAAAAGTAAGCAAGTGCAGTTGGTAAATAAGCTCTCTCAGGAAGGAATGGAAAAAAGGTCTCATTTTACTCCTGTTTTTCATATGATTTCATACTGATTTCAGCTGGATAACTGTGTGACTGGAGTTGCAGTACTGGTTCTGCATAGTATAATTTTAAATGTACTAAAAACTTGCTCAAGAATGATAATGAATGACCAGAAAAGAGTATTAAAAATTGTAGTTAGTAAGTGACTTTTACATTGAAAAACCGTAAGAAACTCATAAAGAAACAGAAAAGGGAAAATTAGCAGAAAGTATATCTCACATACTGTAGTGAAAAACACAAAACAAAGAACTGACTATTCCTATAGAATGAACATTGCAAACTATGTATTAGCATTGTATATGGGATGGATTATGTTACACCAACTATCAGATACTATTTAAAACTTTTGTCAGTGAATGCATCAAAAAGCCAGAAGACTGGAAAAAAAAGTCTCCAATCCGTTAGCATTAAACCTTTTGTAATATAACCAGATGTCTTAAAACTTCCAAAATCGAGATTTAGAAACATTTGTCAAGTATTCTGAAGACCACTGCTCTTCCCGTGACACTGAGCATAGTCACTGACAATCCCAATGCAATTGATATTGACTGGTGTCCTTTCAAAACAAATCAAAGGAGTAAGAGAAACTAGCAGGTGACACCCAAACCAGAGTCTTAGAAGAAATTCTTCCATGAAAGATAACAACAGACTTTTCATTTCCAGCACAGCAATGTCTCAGCCAGCAATGCTATTACATCATCTTGCTTTTCATTTCCTCCCCTTTCAGTGAGATCTTGAAATGGAAATATGAGTCTTGTAACAAATCACAAGTAGAGAGTGTGAGAGCTGTTCAGCTCACTGAAGGTGGTTGGTCATTTGAGGAATGCCAGCTAGGGGACTACCTGCACAAAGCATGGCTGCTCCAATAATTTCCAGTAAAACACAGAGCTTTCTATCTTTTCTTCCTGACATTCACTGCTTCCTCCATCTTACTGCCCCATTATCTTAGCTGAATAAAAACCAAGAATCTAGTTGCCATTTCAGAGGTCAAATTACAGTCTTCTCCCTCGCAAATACTCAAAATTGGTGTTTTGCTCAGAGAGAGATTTTCAACCGCAACTGGGGAAAGATGAGTAAGAAAATTCCTGCTGCTGTGAAGCAAAAGTAAGTTCAATCTTCTACAGCGTTCTGTCTCTGCCAAAGAGCATCCACACAGATTAAACTGGGATGAAATTATAGAAACAAGATGAATGAAGGCTAAATAAATATCTGAAGCAATTAGAGAGGTGAGAAAGATGCATCTGGGAAATAAGGAGGGTTTGAGATCAAAAAGATATTAAAAAGCCATCATGTGTTGAAGGGCTTGGATTTAGAAGGATGGCCAATCTGCTCAGGAAAGCCATTCCAATTATTACAGCTACCTGGGAAGGATTCAAGAGTTACAATATGCACAGTCTTTTGCAGGCAGATATGAGCTTATTTTGCATGAGCTGACCAGAAGCCATTCTGCTATGACAGAGTACCATCAAGCACTTGGTAGTAAGCCTTGTTGCAAAGCAGTGTGGATTTAATCAGGGAACATACCATTCTCATGTGGCCACAAGTCTTCAGGCTGACCCAGAGTAAGCTCACATCAGTTTGCAAATGGGCGTGCACATACACTCACAAAAAAAACAAAAACAAAGAAAGATTTCAAGACCAATGTGCAACGAATCCATCAACTATGAGGCAGGGTGAATGGAGGTTTGCAGGATCAAGGATGTACATCAGTTCCTGAGAAACAGCTGGGAAAAATTAACAGGAAGATAGAGCTTATGGTGTGGGGAGACCAACATCAGACATGTTCATTCAGAGAAGGGGGACTGCGAAGCCCCGAATTTATACTGGATACATCTTTTAGAGGCCGCTTTTAAACTGAGACATAGCAAACATAGCAAGTGTGAGAAATAGAACATGGTATACCTCTCTATGGGATGACTTCTGTCACAGTAGTGTCATAACTTTTCAAGTTTGACCGTAATGCATTATAGTTTTGCTACCAAATTCTTTTCAAAATCAATACAACTCAGGTATCTAGCTTCAGTCACAATCCAACATAGCTGGTATTCACATATACATACCTGCATTTAGGTCTAATACAGGTATATTTGCAAAATGGAAGTTATCATCTTCCATAATTCATTCTCCTCTGATCATATATAAACAACCAGTAATAATCATTACTTTTTCCCTTAAACTTTTCAGATATTACCTCAGAAAGGAATCCATTTCATTTGATGAAACACCACAAAGATGAGAATGTGCTTGCTATAAATATGTAAAAGATACTGCTATTCTACTTTGCTTCCTAATCAATTTTTTCATTTAACTTTTTGATGGATATCTGCCTTGGATGCAGCATACAACATAGATTGTATTACTGATACATAGTATTCAACTGTAATGTATGTAAAAACATTAACTAATTCATTTTCAAATCTCTGAGACAGGAGAAAAAAAGGAGAAAACCCCCCCCACTTAATTAACGAAATTATATGGACCAGAATTCATAAATTTCTATGACAATCCTTTTGGAAGGCTGAAATACTGCTTACTCATCTGATTCTCATTCTCGTATCTACAGTGATTTTAAGGAAAAAAAAGATCAAGTTGCTCACATCTATACAAGTGCACTTTAGTGTTGCATATACAAGTATGGTATACCAATATAAATATGAACACATACCACATTTGTTAAAGATCTATTTAAGTATTCTAGTTGCACGATGTTAAATTGCTTGCTCTCTTACTGAAATTCATTTCTTCTCTTCACAGATCAGAAAAAATCTATGTTCTATCTTTATCATAACTCCAGCAATGGCACCTGGAACCCGTAGGATATGTTACTTTTTTGTGAGCACCTTCATTATTTTTCCTTCTGATTAAATTGTGTGTAAGAGTGAGAACATATTGACTTCACTTATGCAACTGGGGAAACGGGATGAATATACAAGGAAAAAGAAATCTGTAACATAGAAACTTGAACGAGAAGATCAGTCAAAGCTGTTAAGAGAAGAAAAAAAGGAAAATCCCTAGTAGCGCTTCTAGAAATTGTTTCTTGAGTGGCCTGAAGCTTGTTTTCTAATTAATTTCTAACTTTATGTTTACAGCACTGAAAGTCATTGTCTTTGCTGACAGGCAAACCAATTCTTTACAGATGCCCAAGAATGAGAAATAACAACGCAAGGCAAAGCAAAATGACTATGGCAAAGCAAATGTTTAGCAGTACTCACCTTAGGCACCCAGTGGCATTGCGCAGCACCTGTGATGAATGGAGTTGTATTTTATGATCATCCTGGAGAGGAGAGTTTTCCCATCCAGAGTGAGGGATGATCACGGCATTGGTCAACACTGTGAGGGCATCCTGGATGATTGGCATTTTCAGTGCATCACAGGAGGATAGATTCCAGAGAACACCTAAAAAAAGTGCAAATTACTAATAATTAACATGCAAAACTAGATTGAATAGATACAGCTTTTTTTTTTTTTTTTTAACAC